>JASCZW010006241.1:0-104343 GCA_034211315.2 Aedes japonicus
TTTGAATGATTTCAAGCCTGCACTTTCTTCACTTTCTGGACGAACGATGGAGACATTTTTACTTTTTTCGCCACATCACGAACGGAGATATTCGGTTTCTTCTTAAATTCTTTATTCACTTTCTTCCTCTCCGCGACGAAACGAGAATCATGGTTACCTCCGGAACCGACCTTTCTCTTTAAAGCTAAGCGCTGCTGAAAGTTTTTTAGCACTTTAGTAACCGTCGATTTTGCGATTTTTAATGACTTGGCAATATCGCCGTGCGACATATCTGAATTTTCCACTCTTTTGTGCAAAATTGCTTCGCGCACGCGTTCTTGATTCGACGCCATTTTACTGAATAAAGGTTACTGTAGCCAAACGACGTCTTCATCATAGCACACATACATTAATATTCATGTAGTAGTGATCGGATTAGCAAAGCGTACACGGAGAAGACTGCATTAAGGTATTTCCGACGACTACTTTTCGGTGTGCACATTCTTTAATCCTCGTAAGTTGCACAGATGGACCGCCAAAGGCATGGAATCCACCATTCCAACGTGTCCCGCGTTGTGAAGATGTTCCAAGAGACAAAATCTATCGAGCGACGACGCTGGAAGCGGCCGAAAACCGAAAACGGAATACCCATAGAAGGCGCGGAAGATATAGCAGTACTTTAAGAATAACCCGAACCTTTTCCAGCAGACTATGAAGCGGGCTGGGCAACGTGTTTTTAAGGTCAGGAAGGCGCCAAACCGGACAAGCAAAACACGTTGGCCAAATTGCGTGCGCGGAAGCTGTGCCGTGAGTGGCTGGTCAAGCCAGACTGTTTCGTCATGGACGACGAGACATATATCAAGGCGGACACCAAACAAAGCCCCGGCCTCGAGTTTTTTGTCGGTACGTCCCGCATTGAGGTTCCGGAAAGTTCCGGAAGAGAAAGATGGACAAATTCACGTAGAAGTACCTGTTGTGGCAGGCGATCTGTGAGTGCGGACATAACAGCAAGCCGTTCGTTACAACCGGCCCATAAACGGGCAGATTTATCGAGAGGAATGCTGGCATAAGCGCTTGCTGCCCTTCCTCCAGCTAAAGGTTGCGTACTTAGCTGGTAGTGCAGCCTGGGCACTGTTGTCATTCTGACTTCAGCTAGATTGAGAAGGTGCGTGCCGAGCGTCTTTCCACCAAGGAGGTGCGGCTCAAACAGCGGCTGAGTACGAAACGATGTATCTCTTCAGCTATACCTTAGAAGGCAGTCCCACCAACGCAATATAGGCAGCGCGACCCCGGAAAGCTAGCATGCTGAAATCTTACCCTACCTTTATACGGTACTCTTTATACAGTATATAATTTTGGATCATCCATGGAGTTTCCGAGTATTGTATGAATTTTTGTTTTTCCTTCATGGCAATGATAATGCAAGTCCATCTACAATTGTTGCAGGACCACAATCAAAAGACATGCACTTCGAATTTATCCGTAAATTTAAGTCCACCATTGAGCGAGGTAAGGCGCTATAACCTTGGCAATTATTGCCAGGCTTTTGGTTCAAATGCCAAAAGTTCATCCACAGGCAAAAGGAGCATAAACCAATCTTTCTAGCATCTATGCTCCCAACGATAAAGTACAAATTATCACACTGTTTAACTCTACATGGAAGCGTTTGGTACGGGAGGTCCACGCTTTCTTCCTTCCCTTGATTCCATGTAGTAGAGCAATTCTAGATCTTTCTGGAATCGCTCTATTTCTTGGAATCCTCTTTGCGGCACATACTACGCAGTTGGCCTGACAGATGACAAGAAAAATGATGTATTCAAGAAACCATCATTTTCCAGGATGCCTTCAAGAATTGGCTGCGTTAGTGTGAGATTAGATTAGATTAGATTAGATTTCATACATTGCCGATAATCTTGAATTCAAAATCTCGTCATTGCAATTATTTCATGCAAGATGCTGCTTCATGTGGAAGAAAATACAAATTTACATGCATATATATTTAGATCACAATGAAAATTCAGATTTTCTTTCTGTAGGTGTTTTCTCGTCTGAGTTGTCAACAATTCAAAACATTTGCACCTTAAATCTTCCGATTGCTAATCTAATATGAATTCCAATTGAAGCTATTATTCCTTGTAATATTAGTGGCTATTGTTTTCAAGAGTGGTACATTTCTCAAGTGTTCGTCGAGTGAATTTTGCAAACTATAACTGCAATTTATTGACGCTGAAAATATTGCCTGAGTGTATGTATAGATGAAGCGGAACTCTCGTCCCGAATCAGCTTCATTCATAACGAAGTTCACCTTTCCCTCCGTGACCTCCGTCTTCAAAACATCCTGATATGCAGCGATCCCTGTTTCTTTGTTAAAGACACGAAAGGTGCATGCACCCACTCTCATCTCACCTAATATGACGTATTTCGATTCAGGAGCACTGAAGCGCTGAAAAATGTAACTTATCAATGGCTGCTAGCCACAAGCCACACGGACACCACCAGTCCAAAATAAAAGTGTTTATTATTGTTGCCTGCGATGTCTACGGGAGTCAGCGGAAGATGCTCCCTGTGCCCGCTGATAATGACGTTCGATAACGATGCACAGCAGGCGGCAGTGGGGGTAAAATTGCAATCACCTACTGGTTACCTAGCAAAACCGAGCTCGAGTTCGATGGCTCCCTCGATCGTCGTGCCGCCGGGAATTGCAGGAGGATTGCATTCATTGCCACCGCAATACATCGAATGACAAGCAGGAGGCGAAACTGGAGCGTTTGTATGGGTGATCGATTACACTGAATCAATTTTCTCCAGAGCAAATACCGGCCGCAGCGCAGTGACTCCGAAGGATGACATTTTGCCTACGACTGCTAGCAGCGATCGATTACGTTGAATGTGTGTCTTTGTACGACTAGCACAAATTACAATTTATTCGCTTTTATTTTTTGCTCGGAAGCGGTTCGTTTATTAAATGGGGAAAAAATCGATTCTCAACTAGGCTGCAGTTGTGGTGGTGAGTAAACTGCGATTTATGGACTCGATGTGGCATGAGCAGTTGGAGTCAAAACACAATATCATTAGTGAAATCTAATAAGTCACGGTGTCGTTTTCAGCACTGAAGTACTTGTTAACGCTGAAATGATTTATCTGGCTTTCAGTCTTTATAGATAATGGAAAAAGATAACTTTCTATTTTCTGACGTTTCGGCATACTAACTATTTCGCCTTCTTCAAGGGATTATAGATATCTGTTATTGTCATATTTGTTTAGCTACCTAATTGTTCAATTGTTAGAAATTCCCAAGTAGCACACTACAGTAATAATTAGTTGTAGTAACTTGATTATGACTTAGTAAGTCATATTTATGTTATCTCAACGGAAAGACAACAAGTGTGCTACTAGGGTTCTGACCGAAGTTATACTTCAAGTAAATCCCGTCCACAAACCAAGGAATTCCTAACCAGAGTTTATAGAATTTATGAACGGGATTGAGAAATATTCCTGACGATTACTCCGGAAATACCTGATCGGAATTCATGGTATTCGCGTCCGGAATGGAATCTCTGACACGTGATTCGAGTTCAGTGAATTTTTGACCAGAATTTTTGTTGTGGTCATAATTTTTGAAACATTTGATTGGACTGCGATTTAATTCTTAATATATTTCGATAGAATTTCTGTGATTTTCAGGCTGTAAAAGAGATAATTCCTTGCCGAAATTCAAAAATTTACTGAGAAAATATTTCACGGAATTCATAGCAGTCTTCTGAAGTTCCCTGATCTTAACGAAAGCTTATGTCACACATAATCATAATCACATAATCACCTATATATTAACAGAAATTAACTGATTAAACTCTTAAAAAGTTAAATTTGGATAAACGGAAATTCTGCGAATTGTTTGATAAAATTTCATTGGGATTTCATGAAGTTTTTTTTTATGAGAGTTTAAAAATTTCTGGCTTCATGTCTCACCGAATACAATTTTGGAAAAAGTGTTTCATGATCATTACTAACGTTAAAGACATTCCTTTCAGTAATTTAATGAAATTCTGACAAGAGCAGAGCGGTTCGCTGACTGGAAATCAGGAACTGTAATTGAACATTTCTTAGAATTTTGTACATGCATTCAGATGGGAGTTTATTAATCTTTGTTTTGCATAATTAAATTCATCACAGGAATCCACCAGAATAATTGCATTAAAAAACATACAGATAATCCCTGATATAAACAGACCTATAAGGATTCTTCTGATTCTTCTGACTGATTGCCAACTACTTTTGACCAGGACTCGAACTTAATGGAATTACTGGAATGACAAACTGGGAAATTTATGACCAGAGCTGATTAACTTACAAAAAAATCACACTTTAAGTAAATTCGTGCGGGAAATCGTACCGATGTCAGGATTATTATAACATGTTTTTTTTTCAACTTTTTACCGGGAATTATAAATTGAAATTCAGGAATTTGCTGTTCAATATTCAGGGACATTCTGGAATTTCTAAATTGAATTAAGAGAATTTTTGTCCCCATTTCAGTAAACTTCTGATTAAAATTCTTAATATTCATCACCGATTCAGGGAAAACTTGATATTCAGTGCATATTTTAAAACAAATCTGGAAATTTCTGGCTTTCTGGCGGTCTTCGTGAGGAAATTCCAATAAATTTAGACTTTCGGGCCGTAATTTAGGACATCTGCGCATTGAAATTAATGGAATTTCTGAGTCGCAACAAAGGAACCTAAATTAAGAAAATTTCTGACCAAAATTCATGGAATCGCTATCAGTTATTTAGTAAATTTCTAACCGAAATTGATCAAAATAAAGCGAATTTTAAGCCACTTTTCAGATACTTCCCAACTACAATTGGGGAAGCTCTGGACTGGGATTTTAGGAATTTCTGAAATCCCTGGAAGTAGGGAAAATATACGGCTGAAGTTCAGAATTTTATTGATGAAAATTCAGGAAGTCGCTGACAGAAATTTAACGGATTATAGATGGAAATTTCTGATAGCAGTTCGGTGAGTTCTCAAAAAAAATCCGAGAATTTCTGCACTCAGGGAATTTTTTTATTGAAATTTAGGGAATTTCTGACCAGTGCCTATCTAGTGAGAAGTGAAATTTTTTTTTATCCCAGTGAAGTGATGATGTTTACACTGAACCCAAACATCATTCCAAAATCGTCTGAAAAGTAATTCGATTTCGCCCTTTAACGAAAAGCATTCGGAAATCGGATGCTTGTCTTATGGTTAGATCCGTATAACGATCATCCATGTTTCGTATGACAATCAACCAAATATGATGTTTGTTTCAAAACTGTGTAGAACATTAGCGATTTATGAATAATTTGAAACAATTCAACGACACAAAAACTATCCCATTACACTTTCCAAACCGTTGAGCAAATATTGCAGAGAAGGAGTTTGAAGTTATTTTACCGTAACTCCGTAAGAAGCGAGCGGGCTTCGATCGTTTATTCGTGATGGTACCAGTTCTGATAGCGATAAATAGGTTTTTAGCGAATGATGTAAAATGGAATTTTTGTCATCCTCATTTCAAATTATTTTTCAAGTTTTCGTATTTGAACGGTAGGTCAATTCACTTCGCGTATTATTGTTCAACACTATTTAGCAGGATAATCATATGATTTTTAGAAAATCGTCCTCCGCCTGCATCTATCATTTGATAATGCGATTTCAATGTTTCGATATCAACCGACGGAGGATTCATTCGATAAAAGGAGGATGTTTCGAATCAGTGTACTTTCCCGGTTTACCGCTGTCACTTCTAAGCCAACTAAATTTTGTTTGCTGCAATGAATGAAGTCGGCTCTCAGTGCGACTAAAAAATCTGCTGTCGCTGTTGTTTTGACTACCAATCGGTAAGCACGATGATTTTTTTAAATTATTTTTCATTACTAAGTGATTTTGAATCCTTAAACAAACATGGAACAACCAGGGCCGTCAACATCGTCCCAGAGGAATAGATGCTAGCAATGTTATGTAAGAATACCTTGGTTAATGGAATTTCATTTCTGACATTTAAAAATTCATATTGAAAATGAACCTGTTTACATAAATGAAAATCCATGCATTTTGGCAATCCGTCGTTCATTTTTCTGGTTACGTTTGCTGTCACGAGTTATCATTTGATTTTCACATGGAGCTTATAGGTAGTGAATGTTATGTTGCCTGAAAATCCACGCTTTTGAACCTAACGAGCATGACTTTTATCAAGACTGTTTCTGACTAACGAATTGATGATTGAAAATAAAAGACTTTTTACCTAATGTGTAGGAAATGAAATTAAGAAAATTCTGTCATGAGGTCAGGGAAATTATAATATAACTTCAGGTCGGTCCTGTCGGGGATTCAAGGAATTTATGGCCACATTTCCGAGAACTTCTGATCGGATTGCAATTTAATTTCTGACGCTCATTCCGGAAATTTCTGACCGGAACTAAGGAAATCATGCCAGAAACTTATTGAAATCCTGACTAGAATTTAAGGGATTTATTATCAGGCATAAAAGAATTTCTTTCTAGAAATTTAGCATTATCTTTCTTAAATTCAAGACATTTTTTATCAATGTTCAGACGACTTTGATCCAAAATTTGAGGAATGGCTTTCCGAAATTCAAGGAATCTCTAACCAAAATTCAAGGATTTTCCTACAGATATTCAAAGAGCATCAAACTGAATTTTGAATATGTTTCGGAACGAACTTAAGAGCGTTTCTAATTGTAATCGAGAAATTGCATGCATTAAAAACAATTCAGGGAATTTCAGACCATATTCTGTAGCTTCAGGGCGTTTCGAACATCATTCCGAGTATTTCTGACAGAATTCAGGGAATCTCGGACCAAATCGTAGCCAATCACTGACTTTCCGTAAGATCCGAGCAAATAAATGGATTGAATTGTTGAAATTTGAATTTCCTATCCGGAATTCGCCAATTAAGAAAAAAAAAAGGTTATCGAAATCAACAGAATTCCGTTTTCCTTACTTGAGTTTTTACATTCTTCAAATAATTGACGGTACCTTAGGATGCACTGCCCTGTATACATTGAATTCTTTTTCAAAATAAGAGTCATTTCCATCCATTCAGACCACCATTGATGACAATTTCGAGATGTTCTGACTGCAATTGTAAAAACCAATCTTATATTTTTCCCAAATAAGAGAATTCTTAGTCAGAAACTTGTTACGACAATTTTTTAAAAATGTAAATGGAATTCTTATAGTTTTTTGAATGTATGACTAAAAATCATTGAGTTCTCTTCAGTAATAATTCGGAGACCTTCTGATCAAATTTTTTTTAATAAAGTTCAAAGGAATTTCCATAATCTGGGCATTTTCGACCGACTTATAATATGGGATTAACAGGTATTCAAGTTTTAAAAAGTTTGAAGGAGAACTCATTTACCCATTCTGGTTGGGACGAGTATCACAACATTTTGCGTTCTTTCTCTCCGATGTCTCTAGGTCAGAGATGACGAAAGGAAAAATTGAGTAAAAATCAGTTATTGTGTATAAAAATAAACCGAAAAGGAGAGAGTTTGTCTCCCATGCTAGGCAGCTCACGCTCGGTATGTTTGACGTGGCTGGATAGCTCAGTGGTTATTCGTTCTGCCCACTGAGCAGATGATCGGGAGTTCAACTCCCAGGCCCGTCCCCTTCCTTGTCATTTGTCACTTGCCTCTTTCTATCAGCACTAGATTTTAAATAAAAAGCAAGTCTCACTGCGCTTTCATTGATCGTCGCATCACTTACCACAGTGAATCCATGATCTAAAAATAACCTGCCTCACTAAAACAAAACAATCTTTCCCTTGACAATTGTAGGAGATGCAGAGGCTAAACACGGTCTCCAACCAACGATTGTTCGGACTAATCATCCTTCTCCCACCCCAAAGACCGTGAGGACGTGGCCGGCGCCGGTACTGATCATCTATAAATAGAATGAACCAGTGAACCTTGTACACATTGAAGATGTAAAGCCACTCCTAAGCTCCATCTATAGCGAGTTCTCTGTGCACCACTGATAGTTCTGATCAGTAACGGAGTAGCAACTACGCTACGCACGGTCTTTCTAAGAAAGTAACAAAACAGCGTGTGTACCTAGGACCCAGTGCGCCGATCTATCTTTGAATCGGCGGCGGCGTGTATAGTATTTTTAAATAGCGGCGATATGGCGCAGCCGACGCCACGCCGCGGTCAATCTTGGCGGATCGTAGCTTACTTACTGTTTTGCTTTTTCGTGCACTATAAAGACTATGATCCTTTAGGATCTATCCTCCAAGTCTTATATGTTTGTAGAAGGTCCGAGTATCCATAGTATTATATGACTTAGATCGATGAATTGACGTGTATGTGTTCACCTGTCACGTGTAGCGTACAAAATCTAAGATTAAAATCTAAAGATCTTAAATCTTAAATCAAGAAATCTAATCTCAAAAATCTAAAATCAAAGTCTAAAAATCTAGAAATCTACAAACTAAAAACATTAAGAATATTCTTGTAAAATACGAGCGCAATCTTTTTCAGAAAACCCCCCTGAAAATAATAGAAGACCATCATTTACTCTATCTAAAAATCTGAAAATAAAAAAATAAAACAAATATCCGGCAAAGCCATCATTTACTATTTCTAAAAATCTGAAAAAAAATGAAGTATCTAAAAACATTTAGATAAAACAAATTATGAATCTTAAAGTATCAAAACCTTAACAATAAATATTTAAAAAATCTAAATTGCTTAAAAATTTTTAAAGGAGGTAAAAGATCAACAATTAAATCAATTATAAAATATGTCAAAGCAGTGAAATAGACCGAACCATATATTTTTACAACATTACAACAATCACGTAAAGAACCCACTTATACACTGATCTACCGATTAATTCAGTGATTAGCTTTTTGATTCGGGATTTGTCGCGTTCAAATAAACAAATATTTTCACGAAGATGGTTTCATTCGGCAAATAATTTGTCCATTATATCTTTTGGTGATATTAGTGACGCTATATATTGAATTTAATAAACACCCCTTATTTATACAGTCTTGACTATTCAATGCAAAAATCTGATATATTCAATGACTGTTAATTAAATCTGATCGTTATGAATGGTTTTGAACTTTCTCACGCCTGACAAAATGCTATCAAGTTGTCTATTTGTTTTAGACCCCGTTCAGACTACGAGCTATATCACTTGATATAGTGAATCTGGATATGATACGTCAGATGTATTATTTCCAGTGAAAACTATATGTACCAATATTGATATCAAACTACTCTATATCAAGTGATATAGCTCGTATTCTGGACGGCACATTTCGTTTCCTTTTATGATTGATTCAGCAAAATTCGTTAAACATGAAAAAAATATGAAAGTTTGAAGGTTACCTTTGTCCTACCATATTTTATACATCACTTAAAGATAAATAGATAGTTGTGTTTGAGTCACTACACTTTTTAGTGTATTTCTCAATTAATGGTTGCCTCATACCTCGGATAAAAATTATACATAGCCTTGCAACCTGACGTAACCTCGTTAACCTTAGAAAATCTAAAGGCTCGAATGCAGAGATAACGGAAACGGAACGGCGACGGCAGCGGAAGAGCCAAATCTGACTAAACCTGCTTGTCGGATAGAAAACTGATTAGATCCAAGTTGATTCCAATTGGACATATCGACGTTATTTGCGACAACTGTCAAACTTGCTATTTCCGTTCCTTTTCCGTCCACATTACGTTTGGGCCTTAGGAAAAAATAAACAATTTCACCATAAATAAAACTTACTTGCCGAATGCTGACGACCAATCAATTCGATAACCATTAGTATGTAATAAACTTTTTATCGATATTTAAGACCATTTGACTATTTTAGGCAGCAATTTTTTGAAGTTCAAACTCACTGCAAAATCTGCCGGAAAGTTCGAAACCTCTAAAAAGTCACACTGTAGTGGCTAAAACGAAACGACAATGCTGATCACCGCCTCACAAGCAGAATCAGTAATAAAATCAGATTTCTAAAGGGCTGATGTACATAACTGAAAGGATGTATACAAGGAGAAAAAAAAACCGTTTTTTCAGCTACCTATGTCAATTTAGAACGCACTGTATTCTGTTCCAAATTTGGCACAAAATAAAACAAAGCGTACGACAGTTTATTTTCCATTATTATCGAGATTTTCAGCCCTGGGCTGGTTCATCTCCCGTCGTAGTCACTCAAAAACCTTTTTGGATATTTTCGTAACTTGTACGGGGGTGAGATTCGAACTCGTGACTTTAGCGTGAGAGGTATGGATGTTAACCAATACGCCGGGTTCGCCCCCACATTACAGTTTTATTGTCAAAATTTAAAATTGATCGCGATCGTTGTAAATGGCCTTAAGTACCTATTAGCAAATTGGAAGACGACACTATTTGGATTTTTTATTATTTTGATATGAAAACAAGTGACAGGCCCATTGTTTTTCGTGAATCACTCCAAACTAAAAACAAACCCATCCCCAAAATCAGCAATGAAAGTTCATGAATAAATGAACAAGAATATATGTTTTTAAACATTTTTCATGGCTCAGAAAATCACTGAACTTCAGTTGGCGTTTGCCAGAAAAACTGGCAACCATGAATTTTTTAACACTGTTTTTTGTTCATATATCCACGAACCCTTCGGCCCAAATCTGTACGATAATTAAAACAAAATCCTCAATGTGACCCGTAGCAACAAATAGCCCGTAATATATTTATTGCACGACTCCTGAAATTTGTTTGTTATTCTTTATGATACTCAAAGTTTTGTTTAATATTATGGTGGGTATAACATGAATTTAATATATGTTTTTTCCTTTACTGTTTAGTGAATTATTTGGAAATTGAACACACAATGTGAAGAAAATATTTTGGAATTCCTGCATCATTGCATTTTATTGGAAACTTACTATCGAAAACACATCTACGATCAAATTTCAATTGGCACCTAGGTCGGTGATGGGTTAACTAATTGAATTGGCTACACATTCTTTTTCCTTGGTCAAATAACATAAACCTCAACCATCAAAGTCGTTTACCCAGAATTATTAAAAGAAAAAAAATGTTGAGTCAATAACCGACGTGCCACCAAAGCATACGACCGGGTGAAAAAGAATCAACATTACACAGACCGATCATAGTCAATCGATGATTGTTTCAATCTTGTACGAAATTGTGACCATGTAATCAGAAATCAAAGCGAATTTGGCTGATTTTTCAGTTTGGTTTACGTTCCGCTGCACGTTTGGATTTTGAACGTTTCCACCGACTGGAATCTGCGTTTGGTAGGCGAAAAACAAAACAAAAAGTAAAAACCTCACACTTTGTTGAGAAAAAAGCCTTATTGCAGAATGAGGTAAGAGATACGATTGTACGGTTGGCATCAATCGGATCTCGATCGTCACGCTTACTTCGTGAAGAAAATTGAGGAATAAATTTCCACGGGTTTTAGTGACTAAAAATACTTGAAATTCTGGGTATATGTTTGACAATAAGTAGAAATTCCATGGAATGAATCCGAGACCAAGCAAGGTGAACATACATTGATTGCGTTCCATGCTCCAAACGCGATTAAGCTTGACACGTGGCTCTTATACAAGCATCATGATGGTCAGATAACCAAAAAGGAGAACGATTTTTTTTTATCCCTCCGCAACAGTGCACCAAGTCTCGACAGTAATCATGCATAAATTAAAACCCTGATCCACTGAGCGTATCTCACAAAGCTCCGAATGCTATTTCCTTTTCAGCCATGTCGGGCCCGAGTGGGTCTGTGCGTGCCTCAGTACGTGTCCAAAGACTGTCAAACGCGTCTTTCAATTAAATTGAAAAAAAATCTTTTAATGACTTAATTCGTAACGGTTGAACCCCGTGTGGCCGCACGTGACAGCATAGAGTTGGGCTGAGATTTGCTGCAATCGCGATTTTTTTTTGTAACTATGCATATGGTTATGCGTGAGCGGAGTTCCAATACGCATTCAGTCGCACCTGATAGGTGATTTTTAAAATTGGTGCAGTTATGTAGTTAGGTTTTCGCGAAATATGCTCAGCTCGAAAAGTAGATGACCGCTTGAGGACGCAAACTTTTGAAGTGATAGCAACTGCTGTTGACAGTTCTTAAAAAGTTAACCAACAGGTGACGACTGTCGAGTTATTAGTACGAGACACTGAAGAAGTCTGCACATTGTAGGCGAAATACGCGTATCTGTCAAGATAAGCAAAGGTAGTTGGAATTAAATAGAAAATGTAAATTTTTCTTCTCATTTCTAGTTACAGGTATTCCACTAAACAGCTCAAACTTTTAAGGATTCATCAGGACTTATTATTAGTTGCTCACAATCAAAACACTCACCTATTTCGATAGTGAAGCGAACAATAAGATTAATAATGATACCAACTGTATGGGTGATTTTGGTCTTATTCAGAATGTATTGTGAGAAAACTCTCTCCCCAGCTGGTAAAGAATGTGGAATTAGAAGAAAGTTCGCAATGAACTACCATAGCAAGGGAAAAGCCAGCATCAGCAAGTTTCCAAGCCATCCGATTCTACCACCTCGATGTCTTTGCAGATAATTGCCGTCCTCAGCTCACGAAACTAATTTTCGATAGCCTATTCCTCACCGCTTTCAAAGAACTTCGGATATTGCTTAGTAATCGAGTAAAACTCCTTTAAAGTGTGCAGTTTCTTGGGACCGATCGCAGCCAGCTCTGACCACGAACGGTTGGGCTTTGGTGAGCTGTCACGTTTTTTCAGTATTTTCTAAGTGATGAAATGTATCCTTATTAGAATCTCAATAATAACCGTCGCATGTGATAGTGGATGCTGTGTCTATGACCAGAGTCATACCTAAACATCATTTGTGTGTTGAATAGAAATAAAATGCGGTGTAAATGGATTTCGAAAACGAACCGATCGGTACACATTTGCTGATTGTAGCTGATTTTCCGGGTGAGCGCTTTCCATTTTACTGATTTATTTGCCGTTTTTCCTAAGAGGAATGATATATAGTTGTCGAAAAGTGCGAATGAAATTTAGTTGTCGAAAATTGACAACCTTGACCTTATTCCAATACATCTTTTGATTCGAATTTTTTCGGTTATTCAGATTACCATAATAGGTTAGGGTAGCAAGTTTGACGTGCATTTTCTTCAGTTGTGTTTTTCGATATTATAACACAATTTTTATCGTAGTAATTCATGTTTCACCCTTAACTGTATCGCCTCCGTAGCAATTCTTGGCTCAACCGGCTTGTATCTGCCTATCAAACTCAACTCCAGGACTCGGGAAAATCTCTCCGGATACCCGGTATCCTACAAACACCGATGTTCGGCGAACTTCTCTTGGAAAACCAGTTCCACCACGGACCAGTTCCATTACTGGCATGGCATTGCTGTAGATACAGTTTACCAGTTTACCAGTTGGAGGAGTTAAGTTCGAGATACGATGCTACTTTCGTTCACCTGCAATGCCATATGGGGCAAGCTTGGCCGTATTGGATAGGCATCATTTAGGTACCGCGGAAAAAGCAGAACGCTAACCATTTGGACCTCGCAAGGGATTTTCAGACAATTGAGAGTTGGTAAGTACTCTCAAAAACGCGGAGCGAAACAGGTAATTTTAATCCTTTTGGTCCCCTGAATTAAATGAACTATATTATATAATCACATCACTTATCAAGGTGAATCCTGATCCATCGAGCCCTACCCTACTTACATAGAAAAACCTCCTTCTTGTGACCTTTGTGGGGATGCAGAGGTAAACACGGTCCCTAATCAGCAAAGGTCACACTAACTTTCCTTCCCTATTCCCAACTGATTGCAAGGACGTGGCTGGCGCCGTTATTGATTATTTCAGAAATTGAGTCACTAAAACGTGTACAGTGAGAATGGTCGGAGTCGCAACCATTGATATGTGCAGTCAGGCAAGCTAAGCTAAGCTAAAGTGTGCAGTTTCTTATGATCAACTCTCGATTAAGTAGTCAGAACTGGATCGTTCAAAGCGCATAATGATCGGTTAAACCAACTCGTTTTGGAAAGCACAGCAGATAGAGTAGAAAGCCTCCTTCCTGGCTCATTGACAGTTCCAGATTCTAGCATTTCTTCTGCTATCCGATATATATTTTCAACATCTTACGAAGATGTCCCTCGAAAAAAAAAATTCCAAAATCCGTCAAGTGTTTTCGGTAATCATTCTCGCAAAATTTTGCAAAGCGAACTATTTGCAAGATTTCAGCTGATTGCACATGTTCGGGAGCTTCTGACTGGAAGATATGGTTCGATTTGTTGGCCTAGCCCAAAAAGAGGCTTCATTATCGGTTAATTAAGATGACAGAAAATGCGCTGTGTGGTTTGTTTTTTTTTTCGCAGTTGGATGGAACGAGAAAAACAAAGCTCCGAAAACCGTTCCAAATTCCTTTTGACAACCAAAAATAGCCTACTGGCAGATGGATGCAGAAACTTCAAAGACTTCAATTTAAAGATACTTTGTATCACCTGCAATTTCTTGGACTGCGCTCTGCGTTTGGGACTGCAGAAATATAACTGTATGAAGATATCTCGCATCAACAAAGGGCCAAAGAGTGGCAAGTACATTGGATAATTATCAAATAAAGGCAGTGCCAAGACAGAAGTCATCATTACCGATGCTCCTTCTGATCCAAAGCACACAACCTTTTTTTTGGTAATCGGTACAATTGATCAGGAACTGTTCAACAACTCAGAAAAAAATATATAGGTTTTCACTCTGCAACATTATGTTAGAGATAACAAAAAACGACATTCGAAGTACCTGTGCTTCGGACAGCAAAAATAACTATCAAGCACTTTATTCTAACTTTTCAAAACTCCTTTGTGTGAATACATGAAAATACTTCTAAAATGGAAGAAGAGGTATTTTGTAGAAATCCCTCATCCAAATCCTTCCGAAACTTGTGGAGTAATCTCTTGAAGAACTTTGACACAAACCATTCTACAGCGGAATACTTGAGAAAACTATTGAAGTAATTTCTGGAGAATTAGATGTACAAGTCCTTGCAGACATCCTAGCACTATGGTACGAATGGACAAATTTCGCGACGAAAATTGATAACTTGAAAACCATTAAGTTGAGACAAATGATGTCTTCAGGAGATTTAATTTTAAAAATAAGCTGCTGATCGAAAATTATGCAGAAAAAATGCAAAACTACCAATTTTAAATCGAATTTTTTTTCCTAAAGGGACAGAGGGGACAAACAATTTTGCATAGATCTTGTAGATGGAAGTTTGTACTTTCAGTTCACGTACTTTGTGTTTGCAAATATTTGCAAGTAAGGGAATAAGATGTCTTGCAAAAACGTATATTTTTAACGCTTCAACACCTAAAACTTTTTTAATACAATAACTAGCAACTATGTTGTGTCTTTTAAATGTGCGTCATTTTATACCCTTGAAATTATATCTTTGCAGAGTTTTCAAATATAATTTACGATAAAAAATTTACAGCAAAAAAAACTGTTTTTTTAAGTCCCACCCTAAAGAAAGTTAAAAAAACTGTTATAAAACGATACGTGGACGAGATAGAAGTTAAATTTTTTCAGCAAAGTTTCATTAAATTAAAATACCTACAATTCTGTAGAAGCAAAAAATCTTCTAAATCATAAGAATAAAAAGTTGAAATTTTTATTATGAACATAAAAGGACCACTCTAGTCACTACCAAAACCAAAAGATAGATCTTATTTTTAAAATTACTTCTCTTGAAAACATCATCTGTCTCAACTTAATGGTTTTCAAGTTATCGGTTTTTGTCGCGAAATTTGTCCATTGGTACCATAGTGAGGTTAAATAAAAAAAAATCTGCAAAAACCCTTCTCGGAGTTTTTAAAGTAAAAAATACATATGATTATGGAATTCGTGCAAAAATAAATCATTTTAGATTTCAAATTAAGATTTTCCTCAATAATTACCCCCTGAATCACCTTACAGTTCACGTGAAGTTCTTTCAGGTGTCTTTCAGGGATTCCTTTAGAAGTTCAGGGATTCCTCCAGAAATTTAATCATAAGAATGCATTGAAAAACTGCCGAAAAATCTCTAGAAGAATGCCTACAAATATCTGAGGAATACCTATAAAAACGCCAGAAGGAATATCTTGGGACTTTTCATAGAATCTTTGGGAAATTCCTTAACATTTTCTTAAAAAAATATCTCTAAAAAATTTATGGAAAAAATAGTATCATCATCAAATCACACAAACTGACTTTCAAACTGTCATCTATCACTGTAGTGTCAGTATAAATTGTTTTTTTTTGCTTCATGGGCCTAAAATAGCAGACTGAAAGTAGAATTGGTAAAATGTTGGACTAAAATGCACTCATTTTTTAAAATTTGAGGTTTTTGAGTGGACATACAATTGCCAAAAATCTTGAAAATCTTGGTTTATCTCAAAATCTCTAATCATTACATACAGATATCTGTATGAAATAAGTGACAAAAACATCTGAGTCAATCTAGATAAATCTTGGCATGTGACAATCCTGGTACCAGATAAAATGTCTTCATTAGCCCCTTCTCACATCTAGGCTTGTTGCCAGAATGTGATGTTGACCACCCTATATCCTGCTTTTGTAAAAATTGTTAAAAGAATGTACACACATATTGGAATCAATCATTACAATCAATATAATGACTATATCGTCTGGATTTCCTAAATTGAAATTCACATGAAGATTGAAGTCGACACAAAAATATTATGAACTAAACATTTCTATAATTGATTTAAAGTTTTTTTTTATATATATACTAATTCGTAAAACCATAAATCATTATTTTTCATATACGTGCATCATAAAAAATCGAAAATCGGTGGTTCAAAAGTTTTATATCGTTGAGAAGTATATGTTTTCTTAAATTTCGTTTTTTGGACCACCCTATTTAAAATAGAACACCCTAATGACAGAATGAGAAGTTCGAGTCATTTATTTTTTGAATAGGAACAAACGTACCTAGTTTTAAAGAATTCTAAGATCCAATTTTTTTTTAATTTTCGAATTGCTGAATTATCAAATTTTCGAATGTTTCGCTACTTCCGGAAGACGGCCAATTAAAGGCGTACATTGTCCTCCATATTGCTTTGCTTCTTACATTTTATGTACAAATGGTTTTAAAAAGAATCGTATTGCATTAGGACGAAACTAATGAATTTATCAATTTATCGGATATTCCGGATACTCCAGGAGGTCATAAAGTAGCCATATTTCGAAAAAGTGACCTAATACGACAATTTAAATAAAATATTTGAAATCAGCGGCACAAAACTACTTGGAAACACATAACTTAGCTGGATAAATTCCACTTTTAGACTTTTTTTCGCCATTTGTATATAATGGAATCACTGTGCGACGGTCGGATGGAAAAGGCAGCGAACGGTAGTGTTCTTTTTCCATTGAACCTGATTGCTATAAAAAGCTTTAAAATAATCCAATAAATATTACAGCATACTAGGATCAACTGTGGGCATCAGTCTGCACGGAAACTAAGTAGTAAGTTCATCCACCAGGTCCTATCACCGCTCTTCGAATCAACACCATGCTCGAGTCCCGACGGTGGATTTATTTTTTTGTTTACATTTAGAGTCGATAAAGTAGATTTGCCAGATTCATGAATAAAGTTATCAGTATCAGGAATTCACCTCATGGTTTTAACCCGATCAAACCATGATATCGTTACGGTGGAAAAATAGTTCATGATATCAGGAATATTGTTCATGGTGTATATTCATAACACGAAAACACAACATATGCATGAAATCATGACCTGTTTTTCTCGTTTTGAAGAACAAATTATTTCCCGTGTGATGTCAATCTGTGAATATTACAAACTCCTATGCATTGCGTGTGTTTGTTACTAATGAAAGCATTGATGAATTTGTTTCAACCGGCTTCAGTCCTTTGTTGACAGGGTGTCTGAATAAAATCCAGGTTGCTATGTGAATTTTCGGTCTTTCATCGAAAGTTGTGCGAATGAATTTGCAAATGGCATTCGTATCGTCATTCTACACTGAAAGTTAATTTTAGTTTATATTACAAAATCGAAAGTAATACTCACTAATCCATTCGTTGTTTTCAGCAACGAAACTGATTTGTTCTTTTATGAAGATAACATTCGTAATTAATTTCACGCGCAACTGTCAAAACGCACGAAGCTTTTGTTGGCACAGAAAGAACATTCGTGCATTGTACGGAAACAATGCAAAGAGCTACAAATATTTTGTCACAAATTAAAAGAAACGTCTCTCTGGTGGTTGCCTGAATGACTGATAGATCTACTTTATCGACTCTAAATTTAATTGACAAAAAAGCGCAACCACGTGGGATTGTCCAGCGTATTTTTTATTGTTCCAGACATGGGGTTCGAACCTGAATATTTGGAAAGTGCAGATTCTAAATCCGTGGTTGATCTCACTAGGCCACACTGACTCGTGAGAACAATCTTGATTAATGAGCATGAAGTTATAGCTCACGACAGCGCTTTGATTTTTATTTTGGGATAGATAAATTGTTTACGCCCATACCAGCAGCAACACCATCATACATGAGTACGGTATAAACGAGAAACAGTGATTGGCTGGTCATCACGAAGTTCATTTCGTGCATTTTACAAAAAGGTGTAATGATAGCATTTTACCAGATAAAACGCATTACAATGATAACACACAATATGCGAGACATTTGTTGTATGTACAAAATCCATAAGTTAGAATACGCGGTATTTTACGAAAATAAATTTTCAGTGTAGATTTTCAAGGCACAAATAAGAAACAATTTACATAGATTTCGTTGCCAAACATGGACCACATGTTAGCTGCACTGCATCAGTTCAACCGTACATAATTTATATATTACACCCACCAAAAAGAGTCGAAGTTTTCTGCCCAGAAACAAATCCAATTTGATATTAAAGTATGCGCTTCCAGGAACATTGATCTGGGAATCAGCTAGCATCATACTAAAATAAATCCAAATGCTGGTTAGCTTTCACCAAGAAAACCTAATGGTAACAGATTTTTCATTTATCTTCTGCGATCACAAGCGAACATTTAGAGACGCTAACCCGACAACCTCCACATTGTCATTGATTTGTTTTTGGAAATTTTCCTAATAATGGGGATATAGTTCGACATTATTCCATCTAAATTTTGGAACACAACATGCCAAAAAGGAAAAAAAACTAAACATCTGGTGATTTGCTATCAATACGACCTTGCAGTCGAACACTTTGATAATGAAAACCGAGTAAACGTCCTACGCACTTAGTGGTTTTCCGCTGATAACGATGATCCGTCATTACGTAGCGTAGTGTCGCCGGAATCTAGGAACATTTCACCCGTCTAGTATTTCATTTTCCTGGAAACGAGATTATCGGCGTCACCGTCTCAGCGTTGTTACACGCTGTATACAATGTTACATCCGCAGGTGTCATCACGGATCAAATTATATTTCCAGCGTTCATCAGCCTCACATCACTTCATCTGGATATAGTTCATCATCCACGGATTGAATATATTGGTAGGGCGTAGTTGCCCTTATCCACGATGTGGCCAATACCTTCCCACAGTTCTCGAAAAAGGAAGTGGAATGTTATGAACGCGTCGTTACAACGTAGCTATCCGAGAAGGATCTGAAGATACGCCGATGTTTAACAGGTCTTACCGCACATTGAAGGTGGCGATAACGTATGTAGCATGCCCACGATGGTAACATTATCTCACGCAAAACGCTTCAGCCCTCGCATTCACTGAAGAACGTACTAGCTTAAAGCTACGTGGCGTCAAGGGTATCATGCAAATGTTGGTGACTTATTCACTATCGCCACCAATCACAAAGACTACTTCACTGTTGTTCATCCCGGCGAGGAAAAGCGATATACTAATTTGTTCATTCATACGCATTGATGTAAATCTCTCCAAATAACTGAACACCGATAGTTTGCTGAAACCTCATCCTTCATACTAACTGTCAAGGATCATCACGGTGTTTCAGACGTAAATTAATTTGTTTGCCCTTCTATAGGTTGAAATGTGGTGCTGTTAAAAATCACAGGTTTACAGGGCTATTTCATTGATACGGAACAGCTGCCCATTTTGGAGCTAAAAATAGACATTCTTCGTTTTACCTGAATTTAATTAATTTTCCACATTCGTCTCCGGTGCACACACGCGAATAGTTTGTTACCACTGAAGAGACCCCTAACATGACCGCAGAACGAGAAAATACTGCATTATCAGAGATAGAAGACTGGCAATAAATGAATAGTCAGGGCTGTTAATAACACGAATGACACCGTGATGATGTTGCACATTGAGATTTTCATGAAGTTTTCTGAATAGAAATTTGAAAATACTGACAGATTACTATCATCTCATCACATGAGAAGACTCACTATCCGATATTCGTTAATGTACAGCATGCGATGTCACAAAGTCAGTGTCGCGATCGGAGATGCCGTTGTGGTCGGAGTTGTACGTTTATGTTTTCGCGACTTTGGGAAAATGAATGACAGTGGAAAATTGTCATCTGACAACTGTCATTGAGTATGATCTGCGGCATATCCAAAATGTAAAATTTGATAGATATTAGCGCATGTAATCATATTGTTCTTTTCGTACCTAAATAATCCAGAGGAAAGTTCTAACTTTGCACAACATCAAGCCTAGCACGTAAAATTTCGACATTATAATTCATACATTATAGCAGCAAATACACCACATAATTCAACAGTATTTCTCCCCCATTAATGTTACAGTTGAGACCATTGAAACAAGGAGATGAACTCTTCGTAAAATTAAACGTTCTGCGGAAATCTCCGTCATTGTAGTTCCATATAACTGATATCACGATGATTGAAGGGTACGATTGCTCTCTTAGTTCGAGGAGTTTCCGCCAGGGTTCAGAGCTTGCATTGGGTGATTGAAGCAGGATCAAGGCAGAATTCTGACCTTCCATACCGCTTCATACACACACATTGCGTAATTTACTTTCAGAATCATGAATGATCTCGATTACCGCTGACAACATAGACCGATAACGCATTTGGCCAACAGGGGCCCGTACTGCGTTGTCACATTACGGCATTAATTAACAGACCACCATTTACTTTACATGTAACATTACTTCATCACTCTAGCGTCTCTGTTTGTCATAACGCGTGCTTAGCATCTACATTGCCGATTCGAATCAGCACAATGAGCCTTCTCTATTTCGCATTTCATGCCAGGTTGCTGAAGATTCATATGTAGTTTTCCGTAGAATCATGTCCATTCCTGTAGTTTCACGACTGCCGTTGTACCCACTACGTTGATGCATCTGTGTATCCATATGTGCCACCATCAGGTCAGCAGGGCTTCGTTTCACTGAACTGATACTTTGAATTGATTTGATGTCTACATTCTATCTTACATTTTGTGGTTTTGAATCACCTTTCTTAAAGGAAATGCACCATTAACTCTGTTGTCTCTGGCAAACTTTCTATATGATAAATCTTCTTCGGCTAATGATTCGAAATCTGCCGCATTCCATTTGTTCACAAACAATATTGTTAGCAAACAATATTGCAGCTATGCTAATACCGCGCTATTTCTTTCGCTGTGCTGTATTGTTGATCGGGTTTAATGGCTCTTTGTCCTGATATTGCTGTTAAAGTGTTCAGTGGAGTCGTACGAGTACAACCGGTTACCCTTCTCAAAGCAGTATTTGTGACGGTTTGTAAGAGTTTTTTGATGAAGTTTTTCCCGAGCAGATACTCCACATCTCCATGCAGCCAGGGGAGCGTAATTTTATTGCTGAATCAAGTCAGACATGAAGAGAAAGTGTATTGATAGATCCGTAAGGGAACGGCAGGCTTTTGAAATTGAATACGGATCTATCAATACACTTTCTCTTCATGTCTATTTGTTCTAGCAATAAAAATTACTGTCCGCTCCTAGCGCTTTGCATGGAGATGATAAATTATCTGCTTCTGAAAAACTTCATCAAAGATCGTTACTTCTCGCGCTGGGGAGAATACAAAAATAACAAGGGTGAAGAGCTTGTTAATTTCCTTCGAATTATTGAAAACGGAAGCTACATAATCCTGTAATATTTCTTATCAAAGATTGGTAAACTGTAATTAGTGTTTGCGGATAGCTACCTTTTCGTGTTCCACTTATGACTTTTATCATATTTAATCTATCATTTATTTTATTTCTAGTTTGCCTAACATGGGCACCAAATTAAGGAATCTATCAATTAAATCAGGTACAGGTGTGATGTCGTACGGTTTGAATTAATTGATTGTTTATCTTGATGTTTAGTACATTGTTACTGTTTTGAAATAATATTGCTTTGGTTTTTTCCGGATTGACTAAGAATTTTAGTTTTCCATTTCTGAATCCTAAGTTATCTAACAGCTATTTGCGCTTTGATATTTAACTCATTTAAGCATTTAGCTTTGACGATAATACCAAAGATCATCCGCAAATTGGACAAGAACTACGTCAGTGTTCGATATTTCAGCAATTGAGAGGTATAGACGTTAAATAAAGTAGGTGATAGTACGTGTCACCTTGGAGGTAGATTCATTCTAAATAAACCTTTGAGTGTCGCATTTTTAGTCTTCAAAATTATTTTTCTATTTTTTAAGAAATTGGAAACCCAGTTTACACCCCAGTGGTATAGAGTGAAGCGTTCATTATTTGTTCTAAAGATGTTTGAATCTATCTTATTGAATGCATTTGAAAGGTCTAAAAATATGATTGCAGTTAAAAATCGTTCTCGTTTGTTATTTTTAATTGTGTTAACTACAACATTTGTACAAGTTATGGTAGAGTTATTTTTCCTAAAACCGAAAGATGTATTGTGAACAATATTATTGCTTTCTATTACTTGGTGCAATTTTTCCAAAACTGCCGAGTTAATGATTTTAGTCACAGTTAGTACTAAAGATATCGGACGTTTTCCCTCTATACTAGATTGATCCTTACCATGTTTTGAAATTGCCACTATTTTAATCGTTTTTAGTGAGAGTGGAAGAGTGCAGTTTCTCCAATTTTTGTTAATCTCCCTAATGAGCGCCAGTTTTGAGTCGGTAGTCAAAGTACGGAGCATGTCATACGAAATTTTGTCTTCGCCAGGAGAAGACTTTGAGTTTTTACCTGCTAAAATAATATTGAATTTTTCCAAGCTCATCAGATTATAATTTACGCTTTCATAGTATCCCTCCACTATTTGAAAATTGTCTTTCCCAAGAATTGATTTGCTAGATTATCATTATCTATAATTATGTTGTTGTTGAGAAGCTTTTTATAGCTGAGATGAATTCAAGGATGGATCAATACTATTTACAAATTCCAAAAATTTATTTGCTTTTTCCTCTTTCTTAGCCTTTTCAAAAATTGCTTGAGCTTTCTTGAATGCTAACAAATTGGTCAACGATGACTGTTTATTATAATCTGATCTGGTTTTCTTCTTATTCTTCCAGGCCTGGTCAACTTTGATTGACCACCAGAACTTAGGACAATGGTTGTTTTTGATTTTATCTGATTATCTTCTCTAGAATAAAAAAACCTGTAGTACCGCGATATATTGTACTTACTTGATGATTCCTGGCTTGAATCCGTCCAAGTCTCCGATAATAAGGCCGCCGAATAGTCCCCTGCCACCAGCGACCTCTGAAGTTCTTCTTTATGGTTTGATAAGCTTTGTATATTGAATTGTAGCAACCTAAAAAAAATCCATTTTAAATAATTTAGATGAACACACTATTAAGCTTGAAGTGTTTTTTGGACATTTGTTTAAACATTTCGTGAAATTCTTGAGGTAGATCGGTCTTCTGTACTAGGTCTGAATATAAATTTATCAATGCTCCGCGCATATTTTTCTCCGCCGTCTCTGCTGCCTTTTTGCTTCCTCGTTAATCTTCTGCCATCGCTCTGGCCCGTCACTGCATAGTTATTAATTAAAGCCGTTCCGTTTTCAGACGATAGTTCTATCTGATTGTCTTTCAGAATTCGATTTCGTTCTTCTTCAATCCGCTTTCGTTTAACGTTTGCATTCATTACGTGCTGTGCTGATGGTTTCGGTAGTTGTTCCTCTACCTGTACTTGTCGTTTATTAGTAGGTATTATTCCGGTAGTTTGTGGCGCCTTCTTCGTGTATCTACCTGCAGTCATCCTCGCAAAGCTTTCCGCCGGTGTTGGGTCTTCAGCTCCATCTTCCAACAAGTCGTACATATTGCTGTCCAAACGGGGTATTAACATCTCTCGAGCCTCGACGTAGGTTAAATTTCGCTTCGCCATCAATTCTGCAATTGTGCAACAGAAAAGTTTCACTTTTTCCGGTAGGTGGCTTGCTCTAAACGTCACGCTTACTCTATTAGTTGGCCTTGGTTTTCCATCAACGAACCTGTTCAAACGGTACACATCGATTAACTGACTGTCGCTTTTGATTTCCATTTTTATCTCCTCTTCAGTGATATCAGTTGGGATGCCCACAAGTACTCCTCTTACGCTGATCAGATGTCGCGGCACGTACGCTTTATATCCTTTGTCCTTGATCCGCTCATCGCCCAAAAATAGATTTGTTTTTACAAAGCTGTTGAAAAAAGCAACGATTTTGTTCCGTCCGAGGTAACGCAAGTCCGTTACGTGGTTTCGGTATTTTTCCAGTTTCCTTGTCATCGAGCCGACTGCAAACTTGTTGATTCGTTCCTGCCCTGTGCTTTCAATGAATACGCGAAATGGTGCTCCATCGCGAATGGTGTAAAGATATGATTCCCGTTCTTGTTCTTTTTTTTTTATTATTTATTTATTTATCACGTGTATTTCGGTCAGGCGGATCTGTGCCGCCGCTGTCCGCCATCTTTGTGTCCGATTTTTCACTCAAAACTCCAATTTTTCCAATAAACTCCCGCTTATTTCAAGTTTTTCTCTTCTTTACTTCTTCACTCATAATGATACTTCCGCTAATCAACTATTTTAACTCGTATTGCAAAAATAACTATCCAGATGCAAATAACTTTTCTACACTTTGAAAACAGAACCGTTCGCCTTGGCGATTGCTTCCCGAATGAATATTCTTTCTCGTACACATCCTTATTATACAAATGGCCTGTCACATCAAATACTTCTTTAGGAATTTGTACACCGACTTTGTCCGGAATGGCTCGGCAACAGCGTTCCTTTACATTGCGGTTTAAAAAAAAAACAAAAAAAAACAAACAAAACCCGGAAGCTGTTTAAAGTCTTCGAGTACGTATGTTCCGTCATTCATCATGATACAAGTAAATTTTTGTGAAAAATGGGAGTAATGCTCCCAGCACGACTTTTTGCAGTGAAATTTTGCTTGTCATCACGGTTCGGTACTTTTTTCACTTCGTATGCCTTCAGTCCTTAACTTCTACTTCACTTTTTGTACGTATGATTTTTCCAGCTTCGCACAGAAAGATTGGAATTTTTCTTAATAATGGCTAACACTTTCTTGTCCATTTGCCAGGAGCATACTTTTCGATTTGTTTAACTTTCAACCTTCCGATCAACAGTCAAGCGCTGGTGAAATGATTTGCAAACACAAAACACTATACTTTTCGGAAGTTTTAGTTTCTTGACAATATCACGTACCGATAAATTCATAGAGAATGCGTTTCCGCACTTCCACTTGATTCGACGCAATTTAACTGAATGTAATAAGAATGTAAACATGTTGTGCCCAAAATTAAAAAGAAAGTTTCAGCTGTCATATAAGTGAAACGTTTCAGCAATCCGTGAAAAAATTTAAAATCATCACTGAAAGAAAAGTGTTCAAAATTTAACGTGGAAAGGTTTTAGTAAAGGGTGTCAACGAAAATAATGAGTCTCACAAAAAAATTCGACAAGATTCACTATTTCATCCGGTTGTACTTTGAGGAATTGAATGGAAACGACTAAACTAAGTTTATTCATTTCAGTTTCTATGCGTAGATGACCAACCGTATTCCGGGCTGGTATTTAAGCTATTTTGGAATGTGCTACCGTTTGTATGAAAAGGAAATATAAACATCCAAATACACTTTGTGCAGTTAGTTTAAGGCCACCTGATATTGTTCAAATATCATAGGATTGCAGGTATGTACAGTTGTATGTTTTTGACGAACGTTACTGAATTCTACCAGCAGGCTGACGAATGCTGAATATAACCAACATGTGATGGATATAAAATTAAGCTTCTCACCAGAAGCACTACTTCAGTTATTAGTGTATGAGTTTGGTATCATATTGATAACATAATTTCAAATTATCTCAAGAAATTTGTTCATATCACAACATTTGTTATCAAAATGAACTCGAGGATAATATCTCTTTTGTTATTTTGACTGTTTATTCGGCCTAAATGATATTTTGTGATCGAACACTGATAATCTGATATTAAAACTTGTTATCAATTTAGTATAAACCTTTGCTAGGGTTCCTATCACATATCATCCCATCACCTGATGTTGTTCAGATATTATGGGCAATCAGTTTATATTTTGAGCCACCCTATGCTTCGTGTAGACAGTCGGATGGAAAAGTGGTAGTTGATTGAAGTAGTTGATGATAAATGTGAAATCGGTCTTCATATACAAAAATCCCACGAAAAAAAAACTAAAGGATCTCTCATTATCTTGTAATAATTGATGGTATTATACCCATTTATTTTAATAGTTTCTGCGATAGGGTTGTCCAAAAAATTGACTTTAAAAAAATGCTATTTTGTTTCTAAAATTTGACTGCATACAATGTTCTCATATTTTAGATTTTCATACCCTTCCACGGAGTTTTTTGCCTATAAATTTTACTAAAATTTATATGGAGCATGTGTTCTGGTCAACACACTTTCCCTCTTCTCATCCCAAAAATACCACGCGGTTTATAAAGGGTACGTAATTGGGATTAGTGTTAGTGTTTGTTTCGGTTCCGGAAGTCGAGAATAAGAAACTAAAACCTTCAGGTAACCCAACCGATTGCACTATAGTGCAGGACAATAAACAGCGTGTTTTCGGAGTCTTTAAAGTGATAGAGGTGGGTGTTGGCCAAATTTGGATTTTTCAGACATAGTCCTAAATGGGTTATAAAGTATTTTTAATACATCTAGTAACCTAACGTCCGTGCTCCATCACTATATTTTCTATTGAGATGTGTTCAAATGGGTAAATCGAACTGAAGGTGAGTTTAAAAGAAAGAGAACTTGGAGTTTAGCACACGTATCCACTGGTTGACACTAAATGATCGTCAGTCGGTGCGAATCAAAACAAACCCAAAAAAGGAGAGAGTTCCTCTCCCATGTGCGCATCAGTAAACAGAGTGCACACAATAGATCGCTAAGAATAAACTATACAAGCCACAGTGGTACATGAGCGTCTTTCCATGCGTCAATTTTTGCCTGTTGAAGTGGCGGACTTGTTCCGTCGCTACAACCTACCCCGCAGTGGGATGTTAGGCAAAGATTGACGTCCATGGTTCGAGTACCATTGGATACATGCCCTTTCGCTCAATTTTCAAAAACATCTGTTAATTTTCCTACCTGCACGTACTCTGACGGACCTTTCAACACTTTCTCTTCACATCTTTCATTCTAGCCAAAAAACATTGTTGTTCACTCTTGGTGCCTCATGGTGATGAGCGAACATCTCCTTCTACATCACTAAATATTGGCCAACGGGCTTTTGCACTTTTTTTGAGGATTCCAAATCCAAAGTTCAGATGCCATGCTGCATCGGTGCCCGGACTTTTTGTTCATGAATCTGGACACTTTTCAAATAACAAACTAGCAGGCAGCTGTAAACGAGCTTGTAAATTTGTCATAATAGTGTAAAGACTGGACTCAGAAAAAATGAGATACAAAAAAATGATCACCAAAAATTCATTTTAAATCGGATACTTCTCAAATTTTCAGGGATTAAATAACGATATATTAGCTATGTTTTGGCATAACTTATTTATTGAATTCCCTCCCCAAGCTGAATGCTCGTACATTTCTCTTAACACTGCTCATGAGATCTTGGGCGAGACTTTGTCCATCTTCCTTACACAATTTCTCCTGTTTTTCTTCAAAGCTTCATCGATTCTGAATATTTGTTCCGCTTTGCTTCAACTTCTTCTTCATTATCGCTCAAAATTTTTCGATCGGACGAAGTTCTGATGTATTTGGCGGGTTCGCCTCCTTCGGGACCACATTAACGCCCTTCGCTTCGTACCAATCCATTACAGGCTTGGCGTAATGGCACGAAGCGAGATCCGGCCAGAACAGCGTGGGACCACGGTGAGAGCGGAGCAAGGGCAGCAAGCGCTTCAATCAATCTGCCCTTTTATGGTGCCGGTTGTAACGAACGGCTTGCTTTACCGTCCGCTCCCGCAGATCGCCTGCCAAAACAGGTACTTCTTCGTGAATTTGTCCATCTTTCTCTTCCGGAACTTTTCCGGAACCTCCATGCGGGACGTACCGACAAAAAACTCGAGGCCGGGGATTTGTTTGGTGTCCGCCTTGATATATGTCTCGTCGTCCATGACGAGACAGCCTGGCTTGACCAGCCACTCACGGTACAGCTTCCGCGCACGCAATTCGGCAACCGTGTTTTGCTTGTCTGTCCGGTTTGGCGCCTTCCTGACCTTAACAACACGTATGTAGCCCAGCCCGTTTAATGGTCTGCTGGACAAACCACTTCGATGAATTGACGTTTTTGGCCACGTCTCGGGTGGAAAGGTTCGGGTTATTCTTAAAGTACTGCCATATCTTCCGCGCCTTCTCTGGGTATTCCGTTTTCGGTTTTCGGCCGCTTCCAGCGCGCCGCTCGATGGTCTTGGTCTCCTGGAACATCTTCACAACGCGGGACACGGTGGAGTGGTGGAGTCCAAGCCTTTGCCGATCCATCTGTGCGACTGACCAGGATTATCGATCACCGCGCCCAAGATTTGCTGGCGTAGCTCTTCTTGTTTCGAATGCATCTTGAAAACTACTTGACAGATTGAAATTTTGCACACATAAACTTAACACTATAAACTAGTATTACTCAAAATTAAATTAATTTTTACTTACGCGATAAAAAGCGACACCCAAAACAAAGAGTCGCATTTTTTCTGAGTCCAATCTTTATAAGCGATAAATCAGAGAGGGTTGATTCATCGACTAAGTTCATCAGATATAGCTCAAATGAGCTTGAACTTAATAAAAAACTGAGCATTGTAGTCATTTATTCAATAAAATGTTCTCACTATTCTCATTCAATGTTCATTTATAAGCCAACATATAGTTGTAATCAACCATCGATAACCCGTAACCATAACATTTAGTGTCTTTTCATAGAAATGGCTATGCTCTTCACATCAAGGGGACTACAACTATTCTACTTATATCTTTGTTCTGGGTTTTGTTTCACAGCAGGCAACAAAAATTTTATTTCTATTAAATTTTTAAGACAATATCTAGTATCTCTCTATTTTTCAAAGCTTTTTAAGTAGTGGTGCTTCGGTTGGGCATGGAGATGAATTAGTGCACCAGAGGCTTGATGGACACCTGCGGGGTTGCGCGGCAGGCAACTCGTGAGGTAGTAAGTGCTCTCAAGGACATAGAGCAAGACAGGTAATTGTTACCCATTGTATCTATATTAATGAAAATATATTTTAATAGTATTGCGTCGACCATCAGTTGAATCGGTTAGTGTCAATATTTTGTTTCGCAATATTTTAGTATCGGGCCTAGTGTTTTGCCTATTGTTTCGGTTGCCTATTGTTCGTTGCGCGAGTTATCGAGTGATCATGAGAAGTCGTGGTTCGCCGTGTAAGATGGATCGGTGGAGGGTACATAATAAATTGTGATCCAAATTATTCGTTTGCCATGCTCGTCGAGCCACCCTATCTCGGAACAAATAAACCACTGACTGTCCCATTTTGTAAGTGACTCCAGCGGCATCCGTACTGTTGGTGTAGATCGGTCCAAATTGGCTCCCAGGTGTTGAGATAAATTTCCTTGTTTTCTTAATGAAATATCACTACCACACTCTGTGAGTAGTCTCAATAGCATCCTTACTGTTGGTTTAAATCGGTTCAAACCGGTAATTGCTCAAATTTTCAAATATTTAACTTGACACCTTTTCGATAACCAAAACGAACCCTGCTGCTACCCAATCCTGTTATCCAAAATCTCACTGATTTCTCGTGAAAGTGCAGTGGATGTCGCGACTTTTAGTAAAGCGAGTATCACGTCAACATATTCCTACCCTTTCCTTACTTGGCCTGCATTCAGGTGGGGCCGGCGTCGGTATTGCCTTGGTTTGGGATCACCAGTTTTTCACATTGAAGATGTATGTTAGTCTCAAGCATCATCTGTTGGTCTTCTGTGTAAAAACAGCTGATCTGGCAACAACGGAGTAGCAACTTTGCGCGGTCAATCATGCTCATGATCAACGCTTCAAATAGGTAGATTTTAAGGAGACACTAAAGCAGCAGTTGGCATCATTCAAGGTAAACTTAAAAAATAAAAAATGTTCTAAAGGACAAAAGCGATGTCCGTAAGTCAGTGGATGACAAAACAAAGGAAGAAACTCTCTTCACTGATCAAGTTTGACATTGTATCCAAGTGGTAAGGAGAGCGATGTATTCATTTAACGTTGTTTTTAAATAAAAATGGACATATTTCAAGCACTGGTGTCATACGTTCATACCAGACATGATAAGCCTGGTCCTGCTTGACATTGAATTCAATACCGTTCCAGGGGGGCATCATCACTCCCACCAAACAGCTTGATTTTGATGAGGTAATCTGTGAAGATAGTATCTAGAACGTTAATTGATGATGGTAACTTTAAATCATTTCGCTTGTTATATATCTACAGCCCATCGCATTTATTGGCAATCTAAAACATAGAACATATTTGATCGGTATGTAATCTTATAATGGTATTGTTCTGAACGTATTTACCATAAGTGACTAGCAGAAATATTCACTAACCCTTCTTTTTTTTTAGAAATTTTTGAATAACACCATCAAATCCATCGAAAATAGACAGCCAGTTTTCAGTGTCTGCTGAAAAGTTTTCAATTTACTTCAAAGTAAAGAGAAAAAGCATCAAGCGTAATTCCGATTCGATAGTTTTATTTTTGTCATTTGTTCTGTTGCAGTGTTTATCAGAACTTTACTTGAAGTTGATGGTAAGAGAGAAGCTCTTCGTTAGCTTTATTTTGCACATTCCAGCTGATGCAAAGTGTGATTTGCGCTTTAAACGAACTTTTTGTTTGAAATTCCCAACAAGTTCTTTCGGGAACTTTTTGTGAACTTAAGTACAATTAAGGAGTAGGGAGAACCTTTTCATGAACTACTATGATACCATTATGTATACTTAAAAGAGACTTGAGCTCGGACATTAAACGGTACTAACATCCAACAGGATATGTCAAAATGCGGGAGAAACCACGCAAATCCAAACATTTTGAACAGACAAACCGTGCAATTTGTATTGTTCCTTCAGATTTTCAGAATTCAGTGAAGCAGATAAAGCAGAAACTCAATTTTATCGTTTGTCGGTTTTAAGGAGACTATTCGTCAAATTTCGGTCAAAAGTCCGTACATAAAATGGGTCAAAAATGCAAAAACTCTAAGCCTTACTCTTTCCCATATTCAGATATGTTCGAATTTCGCAGAAATAAACATGAATCAACATGGTGCGTAGTCAGCAGGTCTTATAATCTAATGTCACTTTAGTATTATCATGACATTTTAATAAAAAGAATCACCTACTCTATTTTGAATACTTCCAGATGAGCTTCAGTTGCGAGGAAAAGTTCAATATGGATGGCCTCGATGGATTTACAGGAAAAGTTAAAAAAACAGACCGCAACAACTGTGAAGATTATCTCAGAGAGCCAATATATCCCCAGGGAGCATTTATATCTCTTATTCCACTTCTTATCATTCTGATCCATTCGTAATGAAACATTCGAGTATATATCATTTGCGAATCGAGTCGCTTTCAAATAAATCCCGGGCAGAAGTGATGTGAGCTTGTGGGTGATTAAGAAGGAAAAAGGAGAATAAAACAAAAATATTCGACGGGATAGAGTATTGGTGCACAACGAGGTAGTGCATGGATGAGAATTTGCAGTTAACTGGCCCAAATCATGGATGACAATTATGCCTTATTTGATGAACATCACCAGATCGAGATCAGCGAGGGTCTAACTATCTTCCGACAGTCTACAGTGAGTTTGCAAACCCTATTTTTTAACAAATCACCAGACAGAACTCCTAATGGGTATTGCTAACTGTTTATTTCCTGTAATAAGAGCGGTTCGTTGAAAGGACCTTCTCTATCCTTTCCGTGGGTTTCGTGCTAGTGCTTCTGTTTACGAATCCACACCTCCCTTTTTGCCCTTCATACAACGGAATAGTGAGGATTACAGATATGTACAGGTTTGAATTTACCATTAGAAGGAATATGCCATGGCAAGTTCTGTACTGGTGGTGGCTTCGCTATCACATCACATCACATCACATCACATCACGGGAGCAGTGCCCACTGTGGAAGCATTTTATCGTTGATGATTGGAATACTATGCGAGGGCATGACACGTTTAGAAAAACAGAAAACTTGGATGAGATGTTCTACCTGCTGTTTCGTTGTCTGCACGTGGTCGATTTTCATTAGATTCTACTCGAGTACCTCGCGGGCATAGAAATAACTAAACACCCATGTGCTTCAGGCGATCCAGAACCATCGAGTTGGAAGCAATCCTAAATAACCGATGGCTAAGCTATAAGTTCTACATTTTTGTACTGATACAGAATTCTTATATTCATCAAATTCTCAAAAAATTCTAACTAATTTGCGAGGCCAGCGGGTAAACTAAAATCATCCTATTTCCAGGGTTCAAAATGTAGTGTGTGTGTATATATTTTTTCAACAATCAAAATGAAAACGAAAAATCTCAATTGATTTGCGGTTGAATACAGACTGTTCTGAAAAATATATATACACTTCCTTTCTTGAATAAAAAAACCGTAGTGTATTTTTGTATAATTCTTACTCTCATACACAGTAAAAAGCAATGTTACCTTTCCATTTTGATTTGAGTTTCCTTGATTTTTGTATTGTAGGTGAGTTCTCTAACTTTTCCCTCAAATACTTCTGATAAGCTTCTACAAAGCTTCTGATTTCTTCTACCAATTTACGCATTTAGGTCAGTCTTTCTTCAATTTCCAACACTATCCACTGGTTTCACGTGTTATTTCGCCTTCTCGACAAAGTCAACAAAGTTTCGATAGGGCTGGGAGTTTGATGGATTCATCTCCATTGGGACAAATATGACATCGTTCCTTCTGTACCATGCTAGCTCATGAAGAATGCCTCAGAGCATGAGCATGAGCATGATTGACCGCCCGAGGTTGCTACTCCGTTGTTGCCAGATCAGCTGTAATTATACAGAGAACCAACATATGATGCTTGTGACTAACATACATCCTCAATGTGTAAAACCTGGTAATCTCAAACTAAGACAATACCGGCGCTGGCCCCGTCCGAATGCAGGTCACGTAAGGAAAGTGTAGGAATATGTTGACGTGATACTCGCTTTATTGGAAGCCGAGAACACCTACACTTCCTCGAGAAATCAGTGGCAAGAATGCCACTGGGGCCACTCACAGAGTGTGACAGTGGTATTTCATTAGGAAAACAAGGCAATTCATCTCAACGCCTGAGAGCTAACTAGGACCGATCTACACCAACAGTACGGATGCTGCTGGAGTCACTTACAAAATGGGACAGTGGTTTATTTGCGAATCACGACTTTTTATGCTCACCCGATCACTCGTGCAACGAACAATAGGCAACCGAAACAATAGACAAAACGCTACGCCCTCATTTAGAATGCCTCAGAAAGTAAAGACGAACTCAGTTTTCATTTAAAAAAACAACATAAGTGTTGGGAATTCTATTTTTAATAGATATACTGCTGACGTTAAAGTTACACATCAGGTTAATGTTCTTAATATTTGCAAGTTGGCAATTGTATGTTAGCTTGCGCACATTCTTGTGACCGGATCCAGCGAAGATGTATATAACACTGTTCAACGGAGCAGTTGTGATGAAGGGTTGCGAAATCTTACCACAGCCACAAATAACTTGCCAGAAATTAGCTTTCTTACCAAACTTTTCTACTTGATGTCGATGAATGTCTCAACCTGGTTTAATACTTCTCTTTCCATAGCATATTGTGGAACAAGCTTAGATTTTTAGTCAAATTTCACGATGGTTTCGTCATCTATGATTATACAATTCGATTTCTCAGCAAGCACCGTATCTTCTGTTCTGGGTGGCTTTTTGCCACTATTTTGGCCTGCTCGGAATCCCCCTTCTTGTGCTCGAATGACTTCATTAAAAGTTTATCCAAACGAGGGCTAGTAGGAACTATTTTTCAACATGATTTACTAAAGCTAGAAGGGTACAATGGGCGGAACATGTTGTAAGAATGTCGGACAACAACACCGCAAAAACCAAGACGCAGAGGAGCGCAGCGAGCTATGTGCTTAAACCAAGTGAAGCAAGACCTTGGAAGTGTGAGACAATTGAGGAACTGGAGACAAGCAGCCCCCAACCAAGTTTAATGGAGAAATATCGTGACGCAGGTGCGGTCCTAATACGGCGTTGGGCCAGCATAAGCAAGTACGTATGTGAGTTATGCAAGTACGTAAGCAAGCGAGCAAGCAAGTAGGTAAGTAAGTAAGTAAGTAAGCATCACTAGATTGGAATTCTAACCAAACCTATCCAAACAAACGCAATCATATTGGCTATGCGACGGTCTCAGGATGTAGTACAACGATTTTGGAATAGTTTTATCGTTTGTGATTTCGTTAGCAAAGAAGTATGTAATATTTAAACCGTATTATATCCTATCTGAAGCATCCTCATATCAGATATCAGAACGAGATTTTATTACCCTTGAGGCTTAAGGCGAACGCTTTCCACGGCTTGTCATCTCCCATAACCCATTACTCACTGAAAGACAACAACCGGTTGCTGGGACTATCAGAATCGCCGCACACCTTGCATGTTTTGTGGGTGGGCGGTTTGGTGCCATCAGGGGTGCCATGTTGCTGGTGTGTAGTAAAGTGGAAGCGCGAGCACGAGCGCATACTCGTAATGGCGGAGCAGATGAAGAGGACATAAATATAAAGATCATCACATCGTGGCTTAATTTATTTCCTTTCCACCATGCATGCATTATTGTTTTTCCCGATGGCGATTAAAACTGACGACCGAAAGGTGCGATGGGTTGGAAACAAGCACGGAACCCCAGGGGGATGATGCCGGCCCGATAGCTACACAACAGCGAGCGCACTGGTTTGCTGATGATTGAAGGAGGGGCAGCAGACTCGCCGGGATATAAATCCTCATCTGAATACATTGTGCTGAAAGTGCAAGGATGCGATCGAAATGATGGAACCTGTTGCTACTGGGTCCAGTTGCGCTCGTTTACTCGCTTGCCAGGAGGCTTCCCGTGACTTATGTCGATTGAAGCGATATTTCATGTCACACACTGGTTTGCTAATTAATTGGAATCGTCTAAATGCAATTTAAATTGCATTAATCACTCGAATCAATTAATGTACCGGTGAATGAATGGGGCGTTACAATATATATTTGTGATGAAATATGAAGAAAGGTTGCGCTTATCTGGATCCGACTTTGAGGCCTGCATTTTTGAAAACAACAAAAATTTGGAATTTTCATGACTAGACATTTACATTAACTATCCATTTTGCAGGAAAAAGATTTGAACCAAATCAGGTCTTCATTGCTTTATAGAAAAACTTGTATGATCTCGTGTAAAAGTACTCTGTCTTAAGTACTTAATCTTCGTTCATCGGCTCTGTAGAGTTCTCTTTAACAATTTTCGAAAACAATGAAAATCTTCTTCGGCTGTGTTCCAATTGGAAGATTGAAATTAAGGCACCATTTACTTTGAAGTATATTTAAGAATTTTGGATAGTTTTGGGAGTCCTTCTGTCCCTCATCATGTTTGCGAGTTTTTACTTTGTGGAATATTGCGGCGTTGAAACAGTTTTTTGAATTTTAAGAAAATGCACATTAAAAATTATCCTTATTTTTTCCTTGAGTCAAACAAAAATGTTTGCTGAAGTTTGAATTTGACAGATGATTTTAAATCATCTAGCCAGACTAGTCAGACTTATAAACACGGAGCTCCAAATGGTTGAAAAAATCAGGGGTGGTTTTTTATCAGGGATCATCAAGTTATTGTACACTATGGTGCTAAATTGATTTGCACATCTCATAGCTTCGGGAATTCTCTCGTTGAAATTGTATTATTATTTTAAAGAGATATTTAAGGGTGTTCCGATCAAAATTTGGTCAAACAGTAATGTGTGTGAGTCGATCAAAGTTTTTATTAATAGGTCAAATTCTTTATTCTTCTTCAAGTTCAGTTAATACAGAATACCGCCAATTTGCCTTGAACTGTTTCTTGCTCACAACAGCTTTTTGAGTGTTCTTAAGGTTCCGCTTGACGATGGCCCAATATTGTTCGATTGGGCGGAGCTCTGGTGTGTTGAGAGGGTTCTTGTCCTTGGGTACCACTTGAACGTTGTTGGCAGCATACCACTCCATGGCCTTTTTTCCGTAATGGCAAGATGCCAAATCTGGCCAAAATAAAACGAAACAATTGTGTCGCTTCAGGAAAGACAGTAGACGTTTTTGAAGACACTCGCTCAGATAAATTTCCTGGTGGACGGTGCCGGTCGCAATGTAAACGGTGCTCTTCAAGCCACATGTACAGATGGCCTGCCACACCAGATATCTTTTCACGAACTTTGACACTTTAATGTGCTTGAAAATATAGGCCACCTTTCCCCGCCCGGTTGCCGTTTAAAATTCCTGTCCAGGAAGCTGCCTTGACGTAAATTTCATCGTCCTGTACCACACAATCAAACATCGTCGGCATCGTCGTGTTCAACTTTCGCGATCGTGCTTTGGCCGACGTGTTTTGTTTATCGTAGTGATTTGAAGTCACCACTTTCTTGTAAGTCGACAGTCCAGCTCGTTTTTTAGCTTTATCCACGGATGAAGGCGCCACTCCCAGCTTCTTTACGACATCTCTTACGGAGAGGTTGGGGCCGCTCGAAACAGCGGGCAACACTTTTTGTCGTCGGTGTGGCCTCCGGTTTTCGATTTCCCCCGATCCAGCTTTCACACATTCACCAAACACTTTTAATACATTGGTAACAGTTGATTTAGCCACATTCAACAATTTCGCCAACTCGGCGTGAGAGTAGTTTGGATTATCGCCATGCACTTGCAGAATTTTGATGCGTTGCTTCTCTTTCTTCTACGACATTTCGATAACTGAAGCGCTAATCTCAAAATCAAAATAGAGGCATGATGCTAGACGCACACATCTTCAAAATGTAGGATGTTCAATTTTTTTAATGCACGATGAAAGGAAATGCGTACAGTTTAGGTCGACCAAATTTTGATCGAAACACCCTTTAATATGACAAAGTCCTAAGACGATCCTCGATCTCTCTGAAACGACACATGGTTTAAATAACAATAATGACAAAAGACGACATATAAGATATAGAAAAACTATGCCACGACACTCAAGCTTCATTTGACAAACATAGACAGCTCTATCACTGCTGAAAGATCTGGAACTAATACGATTACGTCAAAAGTCGACAATTGTTACAATGAGGAACTTCGCCGTAGATGGCCACTCTCTAGAGCTTCATTTGACAAAGATCGACTGTTGCGCCATATCTGCGGAAAGATCATGAACTAATATGATGTAGTCAAAGAATGACAAATAACATTCAAAGAAACATTGTAGAGAACGACTACTCTCTAAATCTTTATTTTGCCAAGACAGACTGCGGCGCCATCTCTGTGGCAAGATCTGGAACTAATATGATAATGTCAAATAACATTTCGAGAAACTTTGTCCTGGACGGGAACTCTCTACAACTAATCTGGTATATTTTGTATACAATTCTGTTCACACATCTAAATCAAAACCTTCTTCCCTTTGCACCAGCCCAATGTTACAGGAACGAGGTTTTTCTACCCTCAATGCATTTTTTAAATCTGCGTGAAATTTTGTATGCAGGGATTTTTGGAGCCGGGGAAGGTTCTTATGATGGTTTAAGACCCCTCCCTTCACTGGAAAAGGGGGCTTCCATACAAATAAAACACTTATTTCTACATAACTCAACAACTAATCAAGCAAAAGAAACCAAATTTAGCATGTATGAGTTTTTGAAGGCAGAAAAGGTTTCTATGGTGGTTCTCCCCGTCATAAAAGAGGGGGCTCCCAAACAAATTAAATACAATATTCTGCATAACTCGAGAACTAATCAAGCAAACGGAACAAAATTTAGCATGTGGAGGTTTTTGAAGACAAAAAATGTTCCTATGTTGGTTTGAGACCCCTCCTCATCCTAAAGGGGGGTGGGTTCCGATACAAATGAAACACAATATGCTGCATGACTCGAGAACTAATCAGGGAAATGGAACCAAATTTGGCATGTGGAAGTTTTTGAAGGAGGGAAATGTTTCTATGGTGATTTGAGACTCTTCTGCCATATGACGAGGGAGGGAGGGGGGCGCTCTCAAACAAATAGAACACAAATTTCTGCATCGCTCGAGAACTAATAAAGCAAATGGAACCAAATTTGGAATGGACGAGTTTTTTAAGACAAAAAATGTTTTTATGGTTGTTCAAAACAACACAAATTTCAACCAAACATGAGAACTATGCCTAAAGCATCTTATGATAGTTCAAGACCCCTCCCACCTCCAGAACGGGGGGATCCCTTGCAAATGAAAAACAAATTCCTGCATAACTCGAGAGCTAATCAAGCAAATGGAACCAAAACTGGTATGGGTGAGTTTTTGATGGCACGAAATGTTTTTACGGTGGTGAAGCTCCTCCTCCCTATGGAAAAAGGGGTTCCCATAAAAGTTAAACACGAATTTAAGCCAATTATGAGAATTATACCTACTGCTATGCTATTTTGTAAGTAGGAGTATTTAGGTCCGGGAGAGCATCTTATGATAGTTCAAGACCCCTCCCGCGTCTAGAAAGGGGGGCCCCATACAAATAAAAAACTATTTTCTGCATAACTCAAGAACTATTCAAACTAATGGAACCAAATATGGCATGTGGAGGTTTGTGTAGGCAAGAAATGTTTCTACGGTGGTTTGAGACCCCCCCCCCCCCCTCTTTGGAGAAGGGGCTCTCATACAAATGAAACACGATTTTGATCAAAACATGAGAATTATCCCAACAGCTATGCATTTTTATGCAGGGATTTTCGGAGTCGGGGAAGGTTCTTAGGATGGTTCGAGACCCCTCCAGCATCTGGAAGAGGTGCTCCTACACCAATGAAACACAAATTTCTGCATAACTCGAGAACTAATCAAGCAAATGGAACCAAATTTGAGATGTGGGAGTTTTCGGAACCAAGAAATGTTTCTATGGAGGTTTGAGACTCTTCCCATCTCTGGAAGAGGTGGGCTCTCATGCAAATTAGACCCAAATGTCAACCAAACATGAGAATCATACCTACTGTTGTGAAAACTTATATGTAGGGGTTGTTGAGGCCTGAAAAGGTTCTTATGATGGTTCGAAGCTCCTTCCCCGCCTGGAAGTGGAGGACTTCCATACAAATGAAACACAAATTTCTGCAAAGCTCGAGTTCTTGGAATTGGAGTTCTTCATATAGAACTAACTTTGGCATGAGGGGGTTTTTGGGCAGGATTTTTTTCTTAGGTGGTTCGAGACTCCTTCCCTCTGGAGAGGGGGAAGGAGGGCTCTCAAACCAATAAAACAGACATTTGAACCAAACATGAGAATTATCCATGCAACTAAACACAAAATGTGTATTTCTGGTGTAAGAAGCATATTCTGATAGAAGTTTGAACCCCTTTTTAGTCAAGAGTTGATTGTGTTACTCTCAGTGCTACATTATGCAAACCCGGTCCAAGGGTCAAATTAACAACACAAACCTTTTTTTTGCATAAATAACACACACAAGCAAACAAAAATATTTTAACCAGATTCATTCAGAACAAAAACCATAAACGCGCCAGTTCTATTAATTTTTCATTCATTTAGTCCCATGCGTTGCAAGGCTCGAACCGGGTTCAGCTATCTTTATATATAAAAATGAATTTTTGTCTATCTGATATAAGGTTCAGACTCGCAGACTACTGAACCGATCAGCGTGAAATTTAGCATGGAGGGGTTTCTAGGGCCGGGAAAGGTTCTTATGATAGTTCAAGACCCCTCCCGCCTCTAGAAAGGGAGCTCCCATGCAAATGAACAAAAAATTCTACATAACTCGAGAACTAATCAAGACAATGAAACCAAATTTGACTTGGGCGAGTTTTTGAAGGCAAAAACTATTTTTATGGTGGTTCGAGACCCCTCCCGCCCTAAAATAGAGGAATACCATACAAATAAAACACAAATTTCAACCAAACATGAGAACTAACCCTACTGCTATGCAGATTTGTATGCAGGCGTGTTTGGGTCTAGCAAGGGATCTTATGATAGTTCAAAATCCCTCCCCCTCTGGAAGGGGGGGCTCGCATACAAATGAAACATAATTTTATGTATAAGGCTTGCATCATTTAGAATTGGAACAAACTTTTGCTCATATTGTGGCGCTCCTGGTGGACGAATTTGGAAGTTCTTGGCGCCCACGTGTCGGTAATTTTGTCAACTTCACGTATGTATTTTTGACATTCCGCAAATCGACTGTACTTTGTAAACAATCAACATGGAAGCCGAAAGAAGGGAAAAAATTGTGCACAGTTATTTGGAAAATCCATTGTGGTCTGCATCTAGGCTAGCTAAACAGCTGAAGTTGCCCAGAAATACCGTATGGCGCATTATCAAACTGTATAAGGAAACATTGACGACGATTCGGAAGCCTCAAGCCAATCGTCGGAGTGGAACTGTCGACCGGAAACTGCGTGGTAAGATTTTGAAGACGATTAAGAGGAATCCCAATTTGTCGGACCGTGATTTGGCCAGAAAATTCGGTGCTGCCCATAGTACCGTGAGGAGAACTCGACTCTGGGAAGGAATCAAGTCGTATAGAGCTAGCAAACAGCCAAATCGGACCATAAAACAGAATAGTGTGGCCAAACTCCGTGCTCGGAAGCTATACGACCAGTAGAGGCATTTCTGCAGCCAAATGTGGCAAATGAAAAATAGCAAGCTGAGAAGTTTTCGTTACAAATAAGACAATGACGTCGGAACTATACCAAAAGAGTGTCTCCAAAAACGAATTTTGCCGTTCATTCGATCCCACGACCATCCCGTAATGTTTTGACCAGATTTGACAAGCTGTCATTACAGCAAAGTTCAACAATGGTATGCAGAGAAAGGGGTCCAGGTTGTTCCGAAAAACCTTAACCCACCCAACTGCCCCCAGTTCCGCCCTATTGAGAAATACTGGGCAATCATGAAGAGGAGACTCGAGGCAAAGGGAAAGGTTGTCAAAGACATCAATCAGATGAAGACCTGGTGGAATAAGATAGCTAAAACGATGGACGAAGAAGGTGTGCGCCGCCTAATGAGCCGTGTTACAGGAAAAATTCGAGAATTCCTTCGAAACCGTGACGAATAATTTAATCCGTATTTTTTTATAAAATTAAAACACTACATTTGTTTAAAAAAAAATCTTGAGTTCAATAATAAATAACTGAAATACAGGCAATTGTTTTTGTTCCAATTCTATCTGAAGCAAGCTTTACACAGCTAATCCGGATCCAATAAATTCTACAAGAAGTAAGGTAATAAAATTGCAGTTTTATTACTGTTACGAAATACTAGATCAATGTTATTCCTCGTTTTGCATCTTCTAGCATCAGGATGCGGGTTAGGTGTGTAATTAAAATTTTAGTAATGGATTATTATTTAAACACTGACTATGGTGCAAAAACAAAAACACTACCAACTTCTTGTCTTTGCGAATATTTCTTGATATACAGTGTTGCATTATTCCTCGATGCTACTCTCTTCCCAGTCCGAAGTTGGCGTTTTTTGTTCGGATGTTGATAAAAAAAATAAGCTAAAACAGATAATTTCTTTTGATAAATTTCTCATGGAAGGTAATTATTTAAGCTTACTTGCAAAAAAAGTTATACGCCCTTGCGAGCAGCCTTCCGGCATTTATCTGGAACATTCACCATGGCGGACGAAAACATGCGTGTAGGCATGTTTTTGAGTTCTTTCTTCGTTTTATTTATCAATTCTTCCTCAGTTTTCGCGACAAAATAGTTGGAGTAGATTTTACGCTTCAGGTTGGCCCAGATATTCTCGATGGGACGCAGCTGGGGGACGTTGGGTTCGCCGACTTGGGTACCGCATCGATATTCAGGCGCTCCATCTCCTCCAACGATCGCTTCAAGTAGTGGGCCGACGCTAGAACTCCGCCTCTTCGCCCTTATGGTATTTCTTGATGAACGACGCCACTTCCGGTAGGCATTTCTTACTATAAATTTCCCCGTTCACGGCCAGTCCGGAGCGAATGAAGAGCGGCTTTGACATCTCCTTCTAGCTGATTGTCAGCCACAGCAGCACCTTCTTAGGGAACTTGGGGTGTGTTAAAAGAACTTCTCCTCGGAGATCAGTTCCCTTGTGGGGGAAGTAACATACGAATTGCCCTGCTAGTCGTTGCCATCCAGGGTGAGATAGGTCTCATCGTCCATCACCACCGCCACGTCGCGATTCGCCGGGAAAATCGAGTTGACCATCTTACTAAGCCGCTGCTGTTGGGTCATTGCATGCAGCTCCGAAACCAGTGGACGCATCTTCCGCTTTCTGACATGTATATTCATGTTTGCTAGGTACTTTTTCATTATTTGACCGGTTGGACCGACCTCCTGGCCAAGCGCATTCAGCGATGTAGCCACTTTTCCATCGGTCTTCCTCTTCAGCATCCTTTGAAGCTTCTTGTCGCTCAGGGTCGTCGGCCGTACGGAAGCGAGCTTTCTTTCGATGCTCTGATTGTTATCTAATAGTGCCAAGATGTTGTAGATGCCGAAACGGGTGTATCCGGCGTACGCAAAGTGCCACACGATGTCCGTTTTCGACGCGGCAGGGTGCCGTTCTTTGAACGCGCACTCTTCTGAACGGAGATGATTCACTGTTTTTGCCATCACAGTTAGAGTTCGACTGATAGAACTGATTGATGCTGAGTGGGTAGTTTTGTCAATTCGGGTGAAGGTAAACCCATGGGAAATTGGCAATTTTTGTCCATTTTTTTAATGCAAACCTTAAATTTCATGTTCTATATGCTGCGAAATCGTTGACTGTTCTTTTCCCTTCTGATTATAAAAATTTTCCCCGTAGTGTAAAAAATAAAATTAAATAATAATTATCTTCATTGTAAGAAGGGTTGTCTGAAGTCCACGATGAAAAAATGGTCTGGTCACGATACGAAAACAGAATCGAAAAATATCCCAACATCGGTATTTTCTACGGGCAATGTCTTGGTTAATAACTGCAAAACCTATTTGCAGGGTGTGGAAGCATTTTTGAAGCATGATCAATAAATCAAAAAATTAAGGAAATTTAATTTCAATGCAGACGCTAGAGGACATTTTCCGATGTTACTTACCAAAAGCGACATCTCCTAGCAACCGAAATTCTCTTCCAAACAAAGCGTAGGAGGAAGAGTATGAATTTGAGTTTTGTCAATGGAGCTCGTTATCGTATTTCAAATGTCATTTTGTTCGTTTCCACAAATAATCATCGTCTTGTTTTGCGGTTTCTTGGTTATTGTGGTTCTTTTTCTATACTCAATCCCAACTCGTTGCAAATCGTCGTTTGGATTATTATTGTTGCTTCCGGAAAACCAGAAATGAATAATTCATGTCTCTGAAAGTGCATGCTCAAGTCGTTATGGAATTCATGTGCATCGATTTGTTCCTAGCACCGGTACTGAGAGTTTATTAGTCCGAACAAAATCGATATTCTCCTTCATTCTGGAGGATTCCAGAATCAGCTTCAGCAACAGGGATAGCAATGCTTCGTGAAAACATTGTACTCCTGCGTGCCTGTATTTATGAATGAAATTTCCAACTACGGCTCAGTTCGGTGAGAGGGAAAGCACTCACCCACCAACACAAACTCAATCCAAGTGGGAAGCTTTTCCGAAACAGACACAAAAGAGTGATGACACAAGGCCATTCATCTGTGCCATCACTCGCTCCAGCTGCAGCAGAGATTTCCCCATTTAGGAACTCATACACCAACACACAGATCCTCCAGAAGTGACACGTAGCGCGCAGCAGCAACAGCAGAAGCAGCCCACGCAAACAGGTGATGACGTCATAGATTAGTGCTGCGAGGCTGATAACTACGTATTATGATTCCGTTCCATATGGTACGGGAAAAAATGCTGATTGGAAACGAACAATTAATTTGAAATCAAGAGTGATTGCAGCTCAGCATTTCGGCAACAACAATAAAGCAAATTCCTTTGATATTCTATTCCCATAAAAGAAAACACGAATGACATTCAATACCTTCCAGTTTACGGTTAGAAAATGGGAAGAGAACAACAGGAAACCGGCAATAAGCAGTAATTACACAAATTAAGATACCTGCATTATGCATACACTCGTATAGTACTGTCTAGGAAGAGGGCAAGCAAGGTGCTGTCGAATCCCTCCAGGCAGGGGGGGGGGGGCGAATTGTGCCGGACAAAGCACGTGTCACCGCGTTTACGATGTCATCGATGTGACCGCCATCGATGAGGCAAAATTATTACCGCTGCGACTGATAATGATATCGATTGGCAAATGGAGAGTGAAACCGAGGGGCAGTCACCGGCCGTAAAGTGAAATGACTTGTAATTCTAATTGAAAATCTGTTTCACCTCCCAGCGGAAGCGCTTGTCGGTAAATATTGGTGCTAATAAAATCAATCGTCATCACATCATCTGACGACCTTGACGACGGGGGAAAGTTACAACCTTGTTAGGTTTTGCGCATTTTCGACGATAACATGGGATGAAGAGTATGAATTATGAATGATTGCGAACAGCTTTGGTACTTCTCTTGAAATCGTAAACCAGTGCAGTCATTGTCAAAAAAAGACCAGTTTGTTACTTTTTCAAATTTGGTTTGGAAATATGGCCATGGCAGCTTGCAATCTTATTTATTGTATCCTGGTGAGTGTGAGCTTTTTCAGTGAGATATCTGAGATTAGAAAATGAGATGAAAGATTAGTAATTTACAATTATTTCCTTCAAGATCCCCATGGTAGTGATCATTTGCCCATAAAAATTTCGGTTGCCACCGGGTTCAATCCGTCGAAATCTGTCAACGTCGCGTATGATCTTACTCGTCACATCGATTGGATAAAGTTCAGGACAGCAGTAGATGAAGCCGTAACGACGGTAGAAAGGCTTTCACCGCTGGAAGAATATAACTTCCTCTCCAACCTGATCTTAGACAGCGCGCTTCAAGCTCAAACTCGACCAGTTCCAGGGACGTCATCTCGCAGGAAACCTCCTTCGCCATGGTGGGATCAGCAATGCACCGAGGTTTACCGTAAAAAGTCCGACGCGTTAAAAGTTTTCCGTAGACGTGGAACACCTGAGCACTTCGAAGTATACACGGCTCTCGAACGCGAACTTAAGAGCCTCAGCAAGGCCAAGAAACGTGGTTACTGGCGAACATTCGTGAACGGGCTATCGTGCGAAACGTCGATGAGTACTCTTTGGAACACGGCGCGAAGGTTGCGTAACCGAACTACGAACAACGAGAGCGAAGAGTACTCGGACCAATGGATCCTCAAGTTTGCGCGAAAAGTTTGTCCAGATTCTGTCCCGGCACGGATGATTCCTCGCGAAAACACGAATTCGATAGATGAGATCAGCCAACCCTTTTCAATGGTAGAGTTCTCTCTCGCACTCCTTTCGTGTGGCAATACGGCTCCAGGGGCTGATAGGATCAAGTTCAACTTGCTTAAGAACCTCCAGACGTCGCGAAGAGGCGCATGTTGAACTTGTTTAATCAGTGTCTGGAACTCAACATTGTACCGGATGATTGGAGACGGGTGAGAGTTATTGCCATTCAAAAACCTGGTAAACCCGCGTCCGACCACAACTCCTATCGACCCATCGCGATGTTATCTTGTATTCGAAAGTTGTTGGAGAAAATGATCCTCTTCCGTCTGGACAAATGGGTTGAGACGAACAACCTGCTTTCAGATACTCAATATGGTTTCCGTAGGGGTAAGGGAACGAACGACTGTCTCGCGTTGCTGTCCACAGATATTCAGTTAGCTTTTGCTAAAGAGCAAATGGCTTCTGTATTCTTGGACATAAAGGGGGCTTTTGATTCAGTATCTGTTGAAGTTCTTTCAGATAAACTCCACGCTTGTGGCTTTTCACCATTAATGAACAATTTTTTGTACAATTTGCTGTCAGAGAAACATATGAGCTTCTCTCATGGAACCTCTACAGCTTCACGATTTAGCTACATGGGTCTCCCCCAGGGATCATGTTTAAGCCCTCTTTTGTATAATTTTTATGTCAAAGACATTGACGGTTGTCTAAGTGACAATTGTACGTTGAGACAACTTGCAGATGACGGCGTAGTGTCTGTCACGGGACCCAATGGGGTCGATCTGCAAGGACCCTTACAGGATACCTTAGACAATTTGTCTACTTGGGCTCTAGAGCTAGGTATCGAATTCTCTACGGAGAAAACTGAGTTGGTAGTTTTTTCAAGGAAGCATAACCCAGCACAACCGAAGCTTCAAATTTGGGGTAAGCCGATAACTCATTCTATGTCATTTAAATATCTTGGGGTCTGGTTCGATTCAAAGTGCACCTGGAGATCCCATATTAAGTATGTGAAGCGAAAATGCCAGCCAAGGATCAACTTTCTCTGCACAATTACCGGAACCTGGTGGGGAGCTCATCCACAAGATCTTCTAACGTTGTACCGGACAACGATTTTGTCGGTTATGGAATACGGTAGTTTTTGTTTTCAGTCAGCGGCACTTCATTAAACTGGAACGTATTCAGTATCGGTGTCTTCGTATCGCGTTAGGTTGCATGCACTCGACTCACACCATGAGTCTTGAAGTGCTGGCTGGCATGTTGCCACTCTCGGATCGGTTTTCAGAATTATCTCTCCGGCTCCTCACCAGGTGTGAAGTTATGAACCCCGAGGTGATCGAAAATTTTGAGAAGCTCCTTGAGTTGAATCCTCAAACTCGCTTCATGACCTTGTACCATTTGTACATAACACAGGATGTCAGCCCTTCGCCGAACATTTCCAATCGTGTTTGCTTCTCCGATTTCGACAATTCGGTTCATTTTGATTTATCCATAAAGCAGGAGCTTCGTGGAATCCCAGAGCATCATCGTCCTATGATTGCTCCGGTGATATTTGCTGCAAAGTTTGGCCAAGTTGATTCCACTAAATCGTTTTTCACTGACGGATCTTTGATAGAGGAGTCAGCAGGCTTTGGTAGATTTAATGAAATTTATAGCGCCAACCGTAAACTTCAAGCTCCTTGTTCCGTATATGTTGCTGAATTAGCGGCAATACATTTTACGCTAGAAATTGTTGCCTCATTAACACCGGATCAGTACTTCATTTTCACGGATAGTCTCAGTTCTATAGAGGCTATTCGCTCATTGAGGCCGGTAAAGCACTCCTCGTATTTTCTCATGAAAATACAGGAGCTTTCAAGTGCTTTATCTTCGCGTTATTTTATCATCACCTTTGTATGGGTCCCATCTCATTGTTCAATTCCGGGCAATGAGAAAGCGGACTCGCTTGCAAAGGTGGGCGCTATGGAAGGCGATATTTGTGATCGACAAATCGCCTTCAACGAATTTTTTCCATATTTTTCGTCAACAGTAACTCGTCAGTATATATGGAGTAAAGGAGATTTGGGGCTCTGGCAACATTCTATCATCCCAAAGGTGTCGAAGAAATCATGGTTTTTGAGGATGGATGTGGGTCGAGACTTCGTTCATGTGATGTCTCGTCTTATGTCCAATCAATATTCTTTGAACGCTCATTTATACCGAGTTGGGCTGAGCGACAACAATCTCTGTGATCGTGGACAAGGCTATCAGGACGCAGATCACGTTATTTGATCTTGTGCTGAACATTGTGGAGTCAGATCTGAGCTTTATGATTCCCTTCGGGCTCGAGATAGACAACCCAATGTGCCAATTCGAGATATTTTGGCTGTACGTGATTTGGAGTACATGATACTCATTTATGTGTTTTTGACTAACATTAGCCTTAGATTGTAGTTAGTTTAACCTGTATGTTTACTTTAAGTTTTTTTTTTGTATGTATGTGTGTGTTTTTTTTTCTTTTTCAAAAAATGTTCAAGTCAAAAGAAAAACAGAGATTGTATAGTTATAAGTGTTTAGATAATTTAGAATTTAAATTTAATATGTTGTGTAAACCATACTTTAAATTTCCACCCTCTTTCCCATCCGTAATTTGTAATTCCTATTAATCTCAAGATGGCCGCGAGTAATCGGCTCTTCCCTCCTAACTTTAGTTTTAAGATAAATGATGTATAAAAGTATGAAAATTTGGCTCTGTAAAGTTAATTCGATTAAGCCTGTACAAATAAATGACTATTAAAAATAATAAAAATTTCTAGCGGTAGTTTGTACAAACTCTGTTTTGATGTTGAGTAATATGAGTAATATAAGACGTTGAGTATAAAAACAAACCCAAAAGAAGAGGGTACCTCTCCCCTGTACAGGCGAACCCATCAGTGAAAAACCTTTTTTCGGAATTGTCGTTTATATGTTATAGAAGACTCATGTTGTGTGTTGGGTGCATACAGCCAAGAACAATACGCAGAATTGAATTTGTTCCAATTTTATAAGGTGACTTATTTTTGCCGAGAGAATGCAAAAAGAGCCATACACGGCCGCAAATAGAACTCAATGTGAGTGTCCACTTTACTCAGTCAGTTAACTGAGTCGCAGTTCCCATGCGACTGAGTAAAGTGGCCTCTCAAATTGAGTCAAATTGTCCCGCCGTATAGTCAAGAAAAGAGAGAATAGTTGTTTTGTAAACAGTTATGATGTCTCCCGGATGAGCACTCCATCATGTGCCACAAATTGAACGAAGAAAGTTGATCTTTTTTTTGGAATTTTTGCTTCAAATACGTAATGTTGGCATTCCAAGTGCACTTTGAATCAAACCAAACCACACGGTATATGAAAAATAAAGATTGGGTAATGTTTCTGGCCAAACGATTAAGCTGCAATTGCGTTGGGTTTCGAGTAAACAAAAGTTCTACAACACGTCCGACCAAAATTTTACAATAAAAATTGAGATAAAAAAAATAGGGCAAAAAAAATTTTTTTTATGGTACACCCTAAGTTGATGAGGAAAAGTTGCTCTAAATCGGTCAATTTTCAAGCTAAAAAAAATTTATACATGAAAATTCCAAAATTTAAATCGGTCAATTTTTAATCTTCTAAAAAAAATGGTGGTGAAACTTGAAATAAAAACGAAGGCCCATTTTTGTATGTTGATTAAAACTAGGGTGGTCCCCAATTTCACGGAAATACAAAAACTTACTTTCTTATTTGCAGAAATAGACGTTTACATTCTTGGGCAAAGTTGTAGCGCAGAAAATTTCATGGAATTTTTATACACATTTTTTTTTGTAGCTTGAAAATTGACCGATTTAGAGCAATTTTCTCTCATCAACTTAGGGTGTACCATAAAAAATGTTTTTTTTTTGCCCTAACTTTTTTATCTCAATTTCCATTGTAAAATTTTGTTCAAACGTGTTGTAGAACTTTTAAAGGCGCGTATTTTGATATATTAACTTTGCCGCTAGCTACAACCAATCAATAGTTTTTGACGTTTTTCTTCTTAAACTATCCCAGATTCAAATGTAATGTTCGCGAGATACAGAAATAATGTATCTCTAGTTTTCACATTTATTAAACAATATGAATTGTCCTTACAAATAACTACTTTAATTTTGTTTTATGTTTGCCCCAATCATAGAAATCAACATTTGAAAAGGGCGTATTTTTTTAAGAAAAATTTCAATAATGATAGATTGGTTGAAGCTAGCGGCAAAGTTTATACATCAAAAGACGCGCCTTTAAAATTTATAAAACTCATCAGAACACAACTTCACGGTGAGAATTGAAATAAAAAAGTAAGGGTAAAAAAACATTTTTTTATGGTACACACTAAGTTGACAAGGGAAAATTGGTCTAAATCGGTAAATTTTCAAGCTACAAAAAAAATTTCTTAATAAAAATTCCATATTTTTTTTGCGCTACGACTTTGCTAGAAAATGTAAACGTCTATTTCTGCAAATAAGATAGTTAGTTTTTGTATTTCCATGAAAATGGGGACCACCCTAATTTTAAGCAACATAAAAAAATGGGCCTTAGTGATACAAACCATGTTGTAGAACTTCACTTTGCTGTAAAGTTTCAAGTTTAGGCGCTGGGAGCATGTTTCCTCGTAAATTCGCGATCTGGACCATAGTGCATTGCTCTTGTGGAACCCAAACTGTGTATTTGATAGCAAGTTTTTCGATTCTACCCAGTGATGGAGCCTTCGAAGAATCATTTTTTCCAACAATTTCCCAATGCACGAAAGCATAGCAATCGGATGGTATGAATCATAACTAGACGCTGGTTTGCCAGGCCTTTGAATAGTTATTTCTTTGAGCTGTATCCAATGTTGTTTCAAAGTAAGGTATTAAATAGTTCCAGCAAGGGTCTTCTTGCGATATCTGGAAGATTTTTAGCAAATTGAATTTTATCGTATCGCATCCGGGTGAGGAGTTGTTTGATGTCAAAAAAGCCATAGAGAATTTCAGAATTGTGAATGGTCTGTCCAGTGATCCACCATTTGGAGTAAGTATTCATAGATCATGAATAAAAATCACACAAACAGGATGTTTGGATTCGTTCCTTGTTTTCAGTCGTTGGTAGTTCATTTTTTTCATCTCCAACATTTCGGATTTTTGTCTTGAATCATTAAGTTCTATCAATTTCAAGGGAACAGCAATAGCCAAACTTTTCATTCACTTTTAATTGGTATTTCTCTATGTGACGTGAGTATGATTTTTGCAATAGCTTACTTTTTTCTTTTGACTGTTTTTTTTTGTTTCAAGAATTAAAAACGACTATAGATCAGATTTACAAACACAGACGAACATTTAAATCATAGCAATTACAGGCGATTTCATCGTATTAATGGCATTACTAAGCAAGAGTATGTGCGCTCTGAATCAAACAAGAATTCAGGAGGATGAAATGTAAAATAAACTACATGATGAACGAGACACCCTAAATAAAAGAATTTAAATATACTCTAATTCAAAATATGCAAGACCAATCAGGCCCTATCAAAACATGTAAAGAAATAGATCCTCCAATAATAGACATAAACAAAAATGTATGGCTACTATGGTAACTACGATGGGTCCTGCCCTAGCTCAATCGGTTATAGCTGCAGCAGCGTTCGATTCTGATGAAATTCCTTGAACCCCTGGGCTAGGATATGATTCTAAGCAAGCACACTAATTTCAAAATTGATCCTGGCATCGAAAGCTCTCAATTCAGAACTGGGAAATTACATTTAGAATACTAAGATGAGAGCAGGCAATAAGCTAATTGAGATAAGCAATAAGCTTGCAATTTGACAAAAGGAGAAAGAAGGTAATTTTATTGGCAAACATTTATTCAAATCCGAACTGAAAACCTTATAAATTGATTGCAAATATCGCTCCCAATTAAATAAACAGTGAAATATCTCGCAGTCTATAATATCCTCCGCATCGCAATAACCTCCCAGGACGACCTTCGCGTTTTTATTTGTTTTGCCCTTCACGCAGGAGAGCAAAAAAACGATCGACGAAAATTCGCTTTCCCATCCTGTATCCAGGAACACGGCATGGAGCAACGTTCTTCTGTATTAGTGAGTTCCGCCTTGTTGTCGAAAAAAAATCCATTCAAGCCTGGAGGAGCCTGGAGCTTGCGCAGCATCAACATCATCAGCATCATCCACTCGCTTGTGATTCCCCTCTGCGGTCGATAGTTGCTGACGTCATCGTTTGCGTGGCTGGCAGACTACAGATTCCGATTGCATGGGATTGCGTGCGTGGGCGTTGAATACTGTGAGCTTTTGCCTGGGCAGCGTGGCAGTCAATGGGAAAATACAGTTCAACCCGGAAATAGCATCAGAAGGGGGCTTGAGGCGATGACGTTACACCGAGGCAGAGGAATTGAATAGGAATGTATGCTATCAGAGGAAACTAGCTGCCAAGTTGAAATTGAGAAAAGTGTTTTCCTTTGACCCTTTTGCAAACTGCCCCCCGGTACTACTTTGATATCGGCTGGTGGGTGTTTTTCGATCATCTGTAGAAAGAAAAAAAAACTGAGAAGCCTTTCGTCTGCAGTGAATGGAATTTTTGCCACAGCTCAAACTTGGAGAATGTCACTATAGTAACGAATAATCGATTATTAAATACAGCTTCAGAGTAGGCTGTAAATTAAAATCATGTAAAAGCCTGAATTTTTGACACAGAATTTTTCACAACAAGATGCTGTTTTATTTCATCGCACAACTAAAAAAGTTTTGACTAGCCGATTCATCCAATTTCCAACTACAATGAAGATAGAAAGAACTTGGTGGCAGACGCTGTTGGGCAGCAAGTAGAAATAGTGAACAACTGGGATCAAGCGCTTGTTCACGTTAGTAAGCGATTTATTTCTAGTAAAGAGACCAAGGAGAAGAGACCAGATCCATGACAAAAATAAACAATTAGTAACGTTCGATCTCGCAATCTCGCAATTAAAATTTCGACAGGTCGTTTTTATCGATTGAAACAACATTGAATGCACAGCGAACGTTCTAATTTTGACATTACTCCAATTATTCTATTCTAGACCCTTTAGTTTCAGGTTGCATTATAGCTAGCAAGGCTTCCTAGATGATTGACTCTTGAACTTGATTTTGACACACAACACAACACACAACATGGTGTCCTATGGTGCGTTTTGAGCTATCCTCTCCTATAAAAACTTCTAGAAAGATGATGCTTCGTTTTCCCAGAAGGATATCTGTTCTCCCAAATCGGGGTGTATCAAAGAGTATGGCTTCGGGGTGCTTCGCTTTGAGTAAACTATTTGACTTCATCATCAATCCAACTTGATTGGAAATCTTCAGCAACCCTCTGAGTCCTAAATTTGTTCAAGTATTTTTACTATTCAAAACAGTTCTGAAATGCCAAACCTAAGGGCATCTTCAACGGCGATCCAAATCGTGAATTTATTTTTTAAATCCAAACGCAGGAAACATCGCTGCAACGGTGTTGAAGAATTTGATTTATACTGGCTCTATTTTGCATTATTTTGAATCTGGTATATGTTTTGATCTATTCCTGCAGCAATTGTAACACGAAAAATACCGTTCCCAACACTATACGCTACTTGATAATACCAATTATTGAGCCGAATTTCAGCTTTTACTAAACATCATCACAATTTTATTGAGTATATTCTGAGGTATTTATTGAGTATATTCTGAGGTATATATTACCTCGGTGTTGCGCTCTGGTTTGTGAAACAACAAGAATATAAGGATGTTATCAATTCTCATCCTGAAACTCATACTGTAAAACTTCGGTATATTCCACTCTACTAATTTTTAAATTGCTACAGCTCTCGTACCTTGCACATACCAATTATGTTTCACTTTTTTCCTCCCTTGTCAGTTGATCTCTAAAAAATTGCTCTATCAATTGATTATTATTTGAAACCTATGCACTTCTTACCATATTCCATGATCTCTTCCTACAACATTTAGTCAAACCAATACATAAAAAAATAATTAATTTTAACAAGCGTGTAAAATATCCTCTCGTTTAGATCCAAGCTAAAGCAGGCGTAAACAACGAAATTGTTTGCAATTTTTCATGTGCCATACAACAATGTTGGCAATCTTTCATACAACAGGCGGGATTCAGGCGTTAGCTGGTTTAAATTTACATGAAATATCCCATTATATTCTGGCAAATCTAGCATTCCCTTTATGTGCATTAGATAACGCAGAAAATTCAATGTTTCTTTTTATCTGTGTAATTTATGTTTAAGCCAGAGTTCATATAAAAGGCACTAGCACCTTTCTACTACACGTCATAACGATTTTACTTGATTTTTGTCATTTTCACTTTTTCTAGACTATTTTTACTAAAGATTTGCATTATCCTTCTACTTAATTCTCTCTTATTTTGAACATAGGTTTTTTTAATTTTTTTTTAAATTATTACTACGATTTACAAAAAAGGTTCATCTCTTCAATCCCTATTCAAACTATTCTGCATTTCATCAATGCTATCTTCTCCTTCCGAAATCTCACTGTTCTCGTTTTTATATATTTCTTTTGCCTTCTTTTTAATTTTATCCCTATCTTGTGCTAACTCTCTCACATCTTCTTCGTCCATTTCTTCGTATCTTTTGATATCTTGTTCCAATGATTTTTTCCATATCTAACTGCGACCATGCTTTTTCTTTTCATCGCCATTTAGATTAGATGTCCATCTACCCTTCTTTGAATATGTCCGAAATAACTAATCCTATTTACCTTTACTCTTCGGTTTATCATTTTACCTTTGAGTTCTGTACGAACATTGAATTTACCATTGCTCCTTTTGTACACTTCCTTGTATCTACCTAACTATTCTCTGCTTCTCTTTGTCAGCGTTGATGTTTTTGTACCGTACAGCATTGATGGTGCTATGACTGTATTATATATTAGTTTACCTATTGCCCACGCCAGTTTAAAATTTCTTGCAAAACTCTACTACCATTTTTGACACCTTTGCAGCATTCACACATCTTTGTTTCGTCGTTGCAGGCCTGTTTTATTTGTTGGTCAGCAATGTTCCTAGATATCTCATTGCAGTTTTAACTTCCTATTTTCTATTATTTAACTATATAATATCTGGAGCCTTTGATTTGGAAATTGGAGCCCGGATCAAAACTTGGCTCTTTTCATTATTGATTTCCAATCCCACCTCACTAAAGCTTTCCTCCAGCAATCTTAGAATATGTTGCAGCTCATCTTCATTTTTGGCTATAATCAGTATGTCATCCGCAAAAACTAATATTATAGGTAGATTCAAAGATCCGGTATCCATCATGTTTAGCTCTGTAATCTGTTCTTTTACTTTTCTTAGAACATCTTGCATAACAATATTAAACAGAAAAGGGGAAAGTGGGCATCCCTGTTTAACATCCTTTCCTCTTTTGTATATTGATTCTACCATCTAACTTTCATCCTTTCTTTCTTAATACACTGTAGAACCTTGACGATAATATGAGATGGAACATTGCGCTTAACTAAAATATTCCGCAACTGATGTAAACTAACATTGTCAAATGCTTTCCTTATATCTAGTTCTGCTACATATAGAGATCTCCCTGCATTCCAAATTTCAGCTGCGATCTCTGAAAAAAAAAACTTCTGATCTCTGATGTTGAATGATTCACATGATGCCAAGTTCTGGCGGAATAAACAACACCGGCACGCGAACGCAAAATTGGTCTATTTAACTAGTTCTATACAAGTTTCGGTGATGCAAATCAAGCATAAAGTTGTTCTAAAAATAGACCGCCGCTGAAGATGCCCTAAGTCCTACAGTTGCAACTGCCTGCTACACCCAAAGAAACGATGGGTACAGAGTTGGCCAATAAGCTGTGCCGATTTTCATTTAAAAAAGCCGGATTCACGAACGTACATAGTAAATTATGGTTGGAAGGATTACAAAAACCATTCCTGAAAAGTTTCAAATTCTACAAAAATCGTTTATCTTGACGGCTATTGACTTGACTTTTCGCATGGGATTTTGACTTTTTCAGTATGAGGAAAGTAATTTCAGTGGAAATATCTTCCCATCATCATATGATCCCAGTAGTGGATAGTAATTTCTGCTGGAACGAAAGATGTGAAGAGAAAGTATCGATAGATCCGATAGCGTTCGGCAGGCTGTGAAATTGAATCCAAGTAGTTTGAAATTGAGCGTAGGGAATTTGTAAAGCAGTATTTCGAAGCAAGCACACAATCTTTTGCCACACATGCCCATGTGGGGTAGTTCAAGGCAGGACCAAATCCGCCACCTTGCGCGCTTGATCGTGCTCATTAGGGTGCCAATCCAATACACAGGGTGTGGCAGAAAATAATGCGAAAATGTTCAAACTTGAGTATTGGGTTAATTCGTGTAGCTAGTGACTAATTTCTGTCGAAAGTGTATTTTTTTATGTTAACTTTCAAGTGCTGCATCCAACCATTCTATTTGTTTTGTTGCAAATTCGTCAAAATGTTCGCGAAAGAAGTGATCACCAGTTTGTTGCTAGTCCAGAAGAAGCCGAAAGAGATTGCCAAGGTGGAATGGTGTCATTTGGCAACAGTTTACCGCATACAAAAGTCCCTGCAGGATGGTCCTAAGCAGCGAAACGCCATGATCAAATCAGTCCATGCAAAAATTGATCGCAACCCGGTGCGTTCCATAAGAAAACTTGCAAAGGAAGCCAATATTTCGGAGAAATCCATGCGGAGAATAATCAAAGAAGACCTGCATGCATCTTACAGAGCCAGAGTGAAACGCCACTTGATTACGGACTGGGTCTAGGAACTACGAGTGACTCGTTCCAAGAAATTGAAGAAAGACAAAATGAAAATCCTGTTCGAAAAGCTTTTCAGCATCGATGCTGTGGCCAATAGCCGCACGGACCGGTTCATTTTACCGCAGAAAATGGAGAACGTTCCGGAAAAAGTGAAATTTAAATTTGAAACCAAACATCCGGCTGGTGTCATGATGTTTGGCTTGGTGGCGTCCAACGCCTGTTTTCATTGATGCTGGAGTTAAAATCAATACCGAAGTGTATATCGGTATTTTAAAGGACCGAGTGACTTCCTGGGTGAAAGCCAACTTCTCCGAGGACCAAAACGTTATCCTGCAGCAGGATGGAGCGCCGTGTCACACGTCCAATCGAACCCAACAATGGTTGAACGATAACATGAAGTTTTGGCTGAAGCAGTCCAGATCTTAATCCGTTGGATTATTCGATTTGGGCATATGTTGAAGCACTAGCCTGCAAAATATCACACCCTAGTGTGATAACCCTGAAGTCAACCATAACACGCACATGGCAGTCAATGTCGGAAGACTGCGTCCGAAAGGCATGCTCTAGCTTCCGGCGTGTCGGCTCGAGGATGTTATTCATAAAAATGGAGGAAACATTGAATAAATTTGTTTAAAAGGACTTTATAAAGATAACTGCACTCGAAAATGTTGTTATTATTGCTTTAATTAGTTGAAAATAGGATTTGAAAGAAATAGAACAAATTTTCGCATTATTTTCTGCCGCACCCTGTAAAAAATTGGACATCGAATTTCACGTAAGAAATTTAGTTTCCTTTAAGAAATTAATTTTATAAACAATTACAAATTGCCCATCTTCTTCCTTATTTGAGTGAAATTTTCAAAGTAAATTTCGAAAAATGTTACAAGATACAAATTAACTTCCAACCATTTGGTGGAGATATGTAGTTTGCTTTTTAAAGCAAAATCTCTTACCTCTCACTCTAGAAACATTAAATAACACTCACAAAAGCAACGAATTTACTTACGAAATTTAAATGATGATCAATAACCATTCCTGGACTTGATTGTATGAACGGAATCCTAACTCACAATTGAAATTTACAGGAAAACACCAAATATACAACATACAATACCGAACACTTCCAATCACACACACCAACAGAAGTTGACAGGAACCATTGTAAGGCTGCCCAGCAACTGCTATGTCAGACAGTTCGCGAGTCGGCATCGGATATCGCTATAATTTCCGACCCATACCGCATCCCAGCTGGCAACGGCAGCTGCGTTGCGGACAGGTCCAATATGGCGCCATTATGGACGACGGGCAAGTATGCGGTTCAGGAAGTTGTGTCTACCACAAACGAAGGCTTCGCGGTTGTAAAAGTGAATGCAGTGTTCTCCTGCAGCTGCTACGCACCGCCAAGATGGTAGGTTGAACAGTTTTCCAATATGCTCGATCGGAAGATGACTGAGCTAACTGGCCTAAGCCCGTTGGTAATAGCGGGGGTGTTGAACACTAGGGCGCTCGATTTGGGGAGCTGCCTTACCAACCCCAGGGGCCAGATTCTTCTGGAAGCCTTGGCTAGGCTCAATGTGGACCTAGCCAACGTGGGTACCAAGTGTACCTACCATAGAAACTGCTTAACAACTGGAGGGTAGATGATGGCTACGCCCATAGCGACCACTTGGCGGTTCATTATTGTATCGTCCACAATACAAGGCAGCGTGCGGAAGGACCATCCACTCCATTCGCCCGCAGATGGAGGACGTCCTACTTTGACGTAGAGACTCTTAAAGAGACGCTTGAGAGCAAACGAAACTTACGTGAAACCCTGGAACCTTGCGGTGGTCAACTCGTTATGACACTTACACGAGCGTGCGATGCGACCATGCCAAGGGAAGTCAAACCGAGGAATGCAAGATCGCCAGTATTTTGGTGGACGGAGTCGATCACCGACCTCCGAAGAACATACCTCCACGCAAGACGGAGGATGAAAAGATCGCGATCAGACGCCGAGAGAATTGAGCGTAGAGGGGCGTTAGTTGCCGCGAAAGCCGCACTGAAGAGGGAGATAAAGGTCAGCAAGCGAGCCTGCTTCGAGGGCCTATGCCAGAAAGCCAATACGAGTCCGTGACGAACGAGGAACTGATTGCGATAGCAAAGTCGCTAAAGGTGAACAAAGCGCCGGGACCGGATGGTAATCCGAACCTGGCCATCAAGATAACTATCTTGCCGGATCTTGAAATGTTCAGGTAGGTGATGCAAAGGTGTCTGAACGAGGGCGTCTTTCCGGACGTCTGGAAATGTCAGACCCTAGGGTTGCTACCAAAGACAGGGAAGCCATCAGGAGATCCATCCGCATATAGACCTATCTGTTGGATACAGCGGGTAAGGTGCTCGAGATGGTTATCCTCAGCAGACTGACACAAACACGGAGGGCGGTCTGTCAAATTACCAGTTTGGCTTCCGAAAAGACACCACGACGGCTGAAGTGCCAATCCAGCGCAAGCGACGAGGAATCCGCTACTGTGTAGTGTTCACTCTTGACTCGAGAAATGCGTTCAATAGCGCCAGTTGGGTGGCTATCGCCGACTCGCTCCAACGCCTTTAGGTTCCTGGGTACCTGTACAAGATTCTTGGAAGCTACTTCTAGAATCGCGTACTGATATACAACACAGAGGCAGGCCAGAAACGTGTCCAGATCACCGCAGGGACGCGAAGATTCGATCCTGGGTGTTATGGAACACGATGTACGATGAGGTACTACGGCTTGAGTTCCTGCACGGGATAAAGATAGTCGGGTTCGCGGACGACATCACCCTGGATATATGTGGAGAATCCACCGAAGAGGTCGAGTTAACAGCCTTGCACTCCATTGGCATTGTGGAGAGATGGATGAGTTCCAGGCAACTGGAACTAGCCCACCAAAAGACTGAGGTCACTGTGGTGAATAATCGAAAATCGAAGCAATAAGCGGCGGTCAGTGCAGGTAACTGCACAATCGAATCGAAGAGGTTCTTTAGGTACCTTGGGGTCATGATCGACGATAAGCTGTCCTTTATCAGTCACGTCGATTAGGCCTGCAAAAAAGCCTCTATGGCTATATTTGCATTATCCCGCATGATGTGGAATAGCTCGGCGGTGCAAGGGAGTAACCTTAAACTCCTGACCAGTGTCGCCCTGTCCATACTTAAGTACGGCGGCTGGCATGGATCACCGCCTTAAGTACCAAGAGCTACGTTAGTTAGTGCGTCCTAGCGGAGATGATGCCAATAGGCATCGTCATAAAAGAGGACGTAAAGTGCTTCGAACAACGTGGAAAAAGAGGTATGCGGAAGGCCACAAGAGCCGCATCCATGGTTAAGTGGCAAAGGGAATGGAACAACTCCACCAAAGATCGGTGGACTCTTCGACCAATTCCGGAATTAAGCAGGTGGGTTGGTAGGCGACACGGTGAAGGGAACTTCCACTTCATGCAGATATTATCAGGCCACGGCTGCTTTCGACAATACCTGCACAAATATGGGCATGCACAGTCCTCCGCATGCCGCGAGTGCTCGGGAGTTGAGATAACTGCGGAACACGCCTTCTTCGCATATCCTCGATTCGACGGCGCGAGATCCGGCATTGCCGTAAGCGGTCACGACAAGACTTCGGATAATTTGGTCCATTGGATGTGCCAAGACCGGGACATCTGGAACGCAGTATGCGTAGCAGCCAGCCACATCGTCCTTGGTCTCCAACAAAAATGGCGAAGCGTCCAAAGGCTGGTCACAGGGACCACCTAACTACTACGCCCTAAGTAGTTAGTCATAGTGGGTGCTATGTCCACGGTAGGTTGGAAATAGAATAGTAGTATTGAGGAGAGGGTTCCTCTCCCATGTGTGCATCAAAACAGAGGGCAGACAAACTACCGCTAGAAACTATCACAAAGCTATCCGTGGTATATGAGCGCAAACCAACACGTTATTATTGCCCGTTGAGATACCGGAATCGTCCGTGCCTTGACCTACCCCGCAGTGAGATGTTGGGCAATAGTAACGTGTTTGGTTCCAGTACTACTTTACCCATGCTCTTTCGCTCAATTTCCAATACTTCTATTCTATTTCCAACCTAGCGTACACTGACGGAACTTTCAACACTTTCTCTTCATATCTTTCATTCTAGCAAACATTACTGTCCACTTTTGGTGCCTCACGATGATGAGCGAACTTCTCCTTCTACATCATCATCGTTACTCCACGCACGGAGAATACAAAACATCACAATTAGAGTAAATACATATTGGTTTTTTAATCCAACAATAAGAGATAGCCTTAACACCATTTTCTTGTACAGATTATATTCGGACACCCTGTACATGCACTTTCAGACGATGCCAGAATCGTACATCAGACTTAAGACTGACGCCAGTAACATTGGATTTGTCCTTAATGCGTCGAACACAAAACACAAGGAAGGAACGGGGGCGCGAGAAAACCAAGTCAGCTTCCGATTCCGAGTTCAGGTCGACGATGGTGTAATCGAGGCGGTAGACGAATCTGAGCTAATTGGTGACCGCCAATAACGACACAGACAAAAAAATACAGATATGCAGTAGATGTCCATTTAGAATCCGGAATAATAAAATCATCTGTATCTCGGTAACGGATTGATTGCAAATAAATTTAATACATCAAAACAAAGGTAATTAATTGTTCTTCAAAGAAAAAATATCAATACAAATCATTTTTTCTTCGTTTCTAAAGAATATTCGCACTTTCTTCTTTATGCCTCCCATCAAACGCTGCACACTTCCGGATTCAACTTCCTTGTCACATTTGTCCCACATTTTGGTCATCTGAGTCGCGTCCCGAGCCGCTTTTTCACGTTTTTTAAGCTTCCGCTTCATTATTGCCCAAAATCTCTCGATGGGCCGGAACTGCGGGCAGTTGGGTGGATTTATGTTTTTACCGATGAGATCTACGTTATTATCACGGTACCACTGGATGACTTCCCGGCTGTAGTGACAACTCGCCAAATCTGGCCAAAACTTAACGGGACCTTTATGGATTTTATTGAAAGATAATATCTTCGAGTATTATTCGTCACGAAAACTTTGGTCTTTGCTCCGCAGCTACATATCCCTTGCCGAATCATCAGTTTTATGGAAAATTTGTCCATAAAAGCAAACTTAAACTTCCCAGGAACATCTCCTCGTGCCGTCGCCATGTTGAAATTTAGGCTAGGAAGCTGTCCGAAATCTATTTTAATGTAGGTTTCATCGTCGATGAGCAGGCATCCTTGGTAATTCGTCGAAACTTGCTGGTACAACTGCCGAGCTTGAATTTGGGTGACGAAATTTTGCTTAAACGTTCTGTTTGGTTGCTTGCTGACTCGATAAGAACGATATCCTGCTCGCAAACGAATTCTTCGAACGGTTCTGCGAGCAGCAGCGTATTTTTGTGCGATTTCATTATGTGATAGTCCAGGGTTTGCTCTGACGGTTCTCAACACCTTCTGGTTCAGCTTGCGGTCATATGTTCCACTACGACGCTTACCTTGAGGCACTCGATCCACGCTCTTTTGCTCCCTGAAAAGTTTGGGCACATCGTACATGGTTGATTTGGCGATTTTCAACGTTTTTGCGATTTTTATTGCGGACCCTATTGGATTATCAACGCGGGTGTGCAGCATTTTTTCTCTCCTCTCGGCTTCCATCTGGAATAACACCAGAACATCGTGAAATTTATACCACAAAAAGTGGGCGCGTAGGTCAACAAACCGCTGTAAAAGAATTCTTGCAGCGATCTATTTCCGTGCTGCTGCAACACAATACGTGATTCCGGATTCTAACTGAACAGAACTTTATTTACCTTCAAATTTAGATAAATTATTGAAGGTGTCCAAATATTGATCCCGTCCCGATTTTTAAGCAGCACGGTAGCAGCACGTTTGCAGCGAAGACTGCTTGCATGATTGTACGCCTATGCTCCAATGTTTCAATATCCAATAGTGAGCAACGATCCGGGTACGCTGGAAGGTTGACAGGATCACTTCACGGCAGATAACAGAGAGCATAAAGAACCATTATTTCTTGAACAGCTTTAATCCTCGCAATCCAGATTCTTTGATACGGGCACCACACCAAGGCTCCAAGTTCCAGGAAAGAACACTCGAGGGAGCTTTGCTTTCAGACGAGTGAGATCATGCAACTCATCGGAGATCTTAAACATGAAGCCGAGTTGTCTGTTGGCTTTGGTAATCATATCCGTGTCGTGTTGTCTAAATGTCTAACCAGAGTCAAGCGTGATTCCAAGGTCACGAACAGTATCAACTTTCGTCTGCATAGAACGACCTGCAGTTGGGTAAAAGTATCAGTCCAACCTCGTTTATGACAATTGACAACAGCAGTGGTCCCAAGTTGCTGCCTTGAGGTACGCCCGTCATATTAGTAGAGTAGTTCGATTGAGCTGAGCCGATCTTCACACAGAGTAGCCTGTCCGTTAGGTAAGATTTAAACCGACGAACTAAGCTGTTTGACACGACAAGTTTGTCTTACTTTGCCAAAAGTATAGCATGGTCGACCCGGTCATAAGCAGCCTTGACCTCCGTGTAAACAACGTCGACCTCGTCGATCCAGCATATTCCGCAGACACGAGGTGCAAGGTTGGTTAAGATCGATCTTCTGGGATGAAATCCATGTTGTTCAGAAGAGATGTAGTGTCTGCAACTAGCAAACAACAAGCCGTTGACGATGATCTCGAAGACTTTTGAGCAGGCACTGAGAACGGGAACATGAACGAAGATTTCCAACGTGTTGGATATTTTCCCTGGCGTAACGAGATATTGAAAAGCTTCAAAAGAGGAATCGTTAACACTGCAGAGCAACTCTTTAGTACACATGAAGGAATTCCGTCAGGTCCTACCACGTTTGAGAGTTTCAGCTTCCGGATTGCGGATTCAACGAGGTCCAATGTAATCGCAGGAATATTGAAGTCTAACGCGTCTCTGGGAGTATCTCTGAGTGCTTCGGTGACTGTGTGGAGTTGTTATCTGGACCCATAACTGAGTGGGATCCAGGCAACTGTTAAGTCGTTTGGAAACTGCTATCAAGATGCCACCACCACAAAATTAAGTGCTATTTATGCGATCACGATCATTTCGAAAAACTGTGAACTGAACCAAGTAGTTGATGGAAATTTGATCATTGAGCCAAGTTTCGCTTAGAACTATTACGTGGATGTTCGACTCGATGGTAGCTAAGAAAACGAACATTACGGTAATAAGCCAGTAGTCCGTGAAGCAAAGCAGACTTACAATCAGAGTGACTGGAATCGAAGGGCGCATCAGGTGTGGCGAAGACAATGTTAGCCTCATAGCACGAGTTCAGATCGACGGTGATGAAATCGAGGTAGTAGATGAATTCGTGTATCTGGGCTCATTGGTGACCGCCGATAACGACACCAGCAGAGAAATGAAAACACGCATTATGGCTGGCACTCGTGCCTACTTTGGACTCCGAAGGACGCTAAGATCGAACAAAGTTCGCCGAACCACAAAGTTGATGATCTACAAGACATTAATGAGACCGGTAGTTCTCTACGGCCACGAAACATGGACATTGCTAGTGGAGGACCAACGTGCCCTTGGAGTCTTTGAACGGAAGGTGCTGCGTACCATCTACGGTGGAGTGCAGATGAAAGCTGGAACGTGGAGGAGGTGAATGAACCACGAATTGCAGAAGTTGCTGGGAGAACCTCCCATCGTACACGTCGCAAAAATCGGTCGACTACGATGGGCTGGGCATGTCGTAAGAATGTCGGACGACAGCCCTGTGAAAATGGTTCGACGAGCCGACAAAATAAAGAAGAAGAGGCGCGCAACGAGCAAGGTTGATCGATCAAGTAGAAGGCGGTCCGCAGGTCGCTCCGCAGACAGCGAGGCTGGCGAGTGACAGCCATTGACCGAATAGAATGGAGACAACTTCTGTGTACAGCAGCGGTCACGCCGGCCTTAGTTTGATTGGTAAGGTAAGGTACCCTAGTAGCACACTTGTTGCCATTCGGTTGAGAAACCATAAATATGACTTGCTAAGTAATAATCAAGTTACTACAACTAATAAAGACCGTAGTGTGCTACTTGGATATCAAGTGTGCTGGGCCAATAATGGAGTCGTACTTGCCTGAGAAACCGTTCTGGAAAACCCTCTCCCCAGTCTCACACGTAGGCCCAGGACGGTTGCAGATCGCTGGCGGGATGGCTCGACTATGATGAGGGTATCGAGGGCTTCCACAATACTAATCTCGGTGCCTTCCAGTATTCGGCTAAGACTAGTTGTTTCTTGAGGACCTGTTTTCAAACCGCCTTGAAATATGCTGGTACCGGAGAGCGAATCAGGTCTTGCCGGGCTAGTAGAAAAGTCGTACTTGCCTGTAGTTGACTTTTGGAAGACCCTTTCCCCACACCCACACGTAGGGCCGGGACGGCTGTAAGTCGCTGGCTGGAATAGCTAGACTACGATGGGGGGCTCGAAAGCTTCTATAATGCTAAGTTCAGTGCGTCCCCGTTGTTTGGCTTAAATCATGCGTCTCATCAATCATAAATCATGCATCTAAAGGTGCGTGAAAAAACGGTAAAAATATGCTGGAATGGGTTATGTGATATGTGATTTGGTGACGACTTCCAAACGTAAGCTGACATCTCTGACTGAGATTGCTAAATGAAAAGTCTATTACCACTTGGATTTTCCCATCGAGAATTCCACTCATGGTGACAAAAACAAATTGCTCTTGAACCGCTCTAGTTTTCTAACCTATCACTCTACTCAGCCTTTGAATCCACCAAAAAAGGAACCGTGGTAATTACCAAGAATCCTACCAACATTTCCCAACAATTACCATTGGATCGGATATAATTATCATCACTTGACTAGCGTTAGACAGCCATTTCCAGCCAAGCCTGGGTGCAGATAAAATACCTGTAACTCGATCACTGCCCATAAAAGGCGCTGTCGAACGCGCTTCGGATTCTTATTAATTACAAAATTTCGTCACCCAACAGCGACCGGCAAAACGAATACATTGTAACCGAACGCTTTCGACATCCATTACACGATCTATGTTTGTCCTAATATGCTTCCAAAAAGTCTCGAATCACTCCCACCCCGTCGCCATGTTGGCAGGCAACATCCACCGCACCCACCCACCCCTTGAACTACCCGGAGTTTGATTTATTGCCCGAACCAGATCCCAATTAGATTGTTCATATATTTACGCTTTCAATTTAACTTTGCGCGCAAAAACACCATCAGAAGCGGCAGCAGCAGCCAGCAGCAGCACGCCCGCCAGGGGGCCCAACCCCAACCCCATCCATCCTTGCTGCTGGATGCCGCCATCGCCATCGTTAAGTGAACGCGCTCACGTTTGTAAGATGAAATTGCAGCCTCCTTCGGGGCAAAGTATAGATTTTACATAAATATCCCACCAACCATCGCCGCTGCCGCCGAGGACCAGTCGCCAATCACCCGAAAGAGCGCACCTCCGAGAATGTCGAAAAGTGTTTCTATTGAGCCATAATAAATATTTCTCAAAGCGTCAGCCCGAGCCTACCAGAGATCGGCTTGATGTGTTTGATGCAACAATGTTGCAGCTGCACTTGGTCCAGTGGCTGAGCGAGCAAGTGAGGAATGAGTGCGGTAGCTACGGCTGCAGTTCCAAGCTATGATCGACCATTAGATTTGCCATAGACGCAGCAAATGCGAAAGAGAGACTAGAGCTCTGGAGGACTATTTCAATAATTTTGCGAAAGTGAATCGTCACCGTCGTCGGTCGGGCCGTTGAGAGCGTACACTAGGGTGGGTCAATTTTACGTTCGTCGGCATCCCTACTTATTTAAATTTTGTCTATTGATGCTCCTATTTTGCTAAAGCTAACCGGAAGAACATCACAGAAAAAAAATCTGAATTCTCATTGTGATGTAAATATAGACTATTCCAGGAAGTATAAGTACACTTTCAAAATAAGTCATGTTATTTTTTAGTTTTAATAATTTTATTTGGCAAATCATATATGTATTTGTGTTTTATATGATATTTTACTCTCGTTTGATCAAAATATTTAATCATAGCCAAGACTCTTAACTTTTCCTCGAACATGACCCATTAGCTTCTGTACAGTGGTACTTCCCACCATTTTGACCACTTTTGGCCAATCTTTTTTAAATTTTTGGATGTCGTCCGCTGGTTTTATGAATTTTCGAAGCTTTGCTTTGGTTAAAGCCCAAAAAGTCTCGATTGGCCGTGCCTCCGGGCAGTTCAGGGGCTTCATGTCTTTCGGCACGAAACATACATTTTGACTTTTGTACCATTCAAAAGTGTATTTTGCGTAATGATATGACACCAAATCAGGCCAAAACACTACTTGACCTGTGTTGCCTGATCATCGGCAATAATCGCTTCTGGAGACATTCCTTAACGTATTTCTGAGTGTTCATCGTCTCCGTTCTGATGTACGAACTAGATGTTTTACCACATTCGGATATTGCCTGCCAAACCATAACTTTCTTACCGAATTTTTCAGTAAAAACTGACTTCTCCGTTTCGGGAATGTCTTTGTCTTCGCTTACAGTATAGAATTGTGGTCCGGGAAGCGTTTTGTAATCTAGTTTCACATACGTTTCATCGTCCATTATTATACACCCACAATTTCTATACAATAACGAATCATAGAGTTTGCGGGCCCGTGGTTTCACGAACGCGGCCTGTTTTGGGTTCCTTTTGGGGTTTTTTCTGCTTCCGGTATTTTTTTAGCCCAAGTCTTTCTTTGGCACGCATGACGTTACTCGGAGGTCCCTAGTTTTTTCGGAACATCCCGAACGGAAGTCACTGGTTTTCGCTTGTAGGCATCTCTGATCTTTTTATCGATATCCGAACTAACAGGACCAGATTTCTGACCACTCTTCGGCGCATCTTCAAACGTACACTGTTCTCTATATTTTCGAATCGCAGATCGTACCACTCCGACGCTTACACCCTTTTCCTTGACCATTTTTCTCAAGGAGAGTCCGCTCACAGTGCACCATTTGTGCACGATACTTTTTCGTTATTCCGGAGTAAGACAGCGCATTTTGATTGGTATCACAAAACTGAGCGCTTTTTGATGCTATGTCATTCAGAAATGTACAAACAAAAGGACGCAGCCAAAACATGTTAAAATATTTCATTATATTCAAAGTGACCGTTAAAATAACGTGTGCTTATTCTTTCTGGAACAGTCGTTAGATATAACAGACAATAATGGGATATTTAATGTAAATTTAAACCAGATAACGCCTGAATCTCGCCTGTTGTATGAAAGATTGCAAACATTGTTGAATGGCGCATAAAAGATTGCAAACAATTTCGTTGTTTACACCTCCTTTTGTTTGGAATTAAACGAGGAAAATTGTGTCTGTTTGTCTGCGAGTATGTAAAGAGAATAATAAGCAATATATGTTTTTATTTTCGAGTAAATCAGTTTTCCTTCAAGAACTAATAACTTTAATTTATCATTATTCAAAGTGATCATCAATTTTCAACAATAATTTCCGTGCAGGAATTCCATGCACTGTTAATAATTTCTCCAAAGGTTTGAAAATCGACTCCTTTTATTGATTAAATTCGATTATTAAAGAATCATAGATACATTCTTCCTAACATATTGATAACCGTCATGAAAATGACACTTTGTTGGAAAGCCTGCTATTTGCTTGACGAAAATAATTTAAGATCTACCTCGAATTGAATAACCTTCTCCATGGTCCCAACCAGTAGGCGGCACATAACTTTCGGCCGCTTTCCTTTTCACCCGCTCTCACAGCGAGCTCTCTCGGCAGCGGATCTTAGCTGCTTGGGCAGATGCTCTGATTGCTGCTTCTTTGAACGCTTGAGCGATTCATACACATACTTTGGGGCCGTAAGCTGCGAAATTTCACTTAGACTTTCTCAAAATTATTTGATTCCTATCGAATGATATAGACTCTTTCTAAGGCACTAAAACGTATGAGACACATTCTAGCACTGATTGGAATTTAACGAGAACATCACCAGCATTAAACAATTAGTTATAAGAGAATGATGACTGTGATAGGGAAATCGTCACATGCCAGCAAACAGCGGGCAGCGTTTGCAAAACAGCAAACTTCAAACAAGTTATTAAGTTATTGGTTATGGTCAAAACTGAATCATTTTATGAAATATTTATTATATACCGCAAGCATCTAATCCGCTATGCACAACTAATAACTACAACGAACCCAACCTACCCTCTATATTGTAAATGTGTGCACATGGTCGGTCGGACGTTTTGAAGCTCGGCTCGAAGTATCCGTTATAAAACTTCGTTCGTTGGTTGTTCAACGCGGTAATGGAAATTTCAAACAGCACTAGAGAAAAATTCAACCAAACAAACTCTCTAATTGGCAAACTGATTTGCTCGTCCTTAAAAGGACGGATTTAATTGACTCCAACAATTAAGGAATTCCCTCCACTACCGAACAGCTCGGCTTCCTCCGGGCCATCAAACATTGTTGGCTCTCAGTCTGCATCAAATGCCGTGACAAACCAACGCCGAATCGGTATATCCCTGCCCCAGAAAACGAAGAGTTGCTCGACAACTCGGCCGAGTTGTGGTCCATCTTCACGGAGTTCTGCGGTCGTATGAAGCAGTGCAAAACGAAATCCAACCAAGTGAAGATCCTTGGCCATATGGTTTGCACATATGGGGTCAATTCAGCCCCGCAGCATCCGTATTGCCAACTGGAACGCTCGAGTTGTGCAATTTCCTTGCCCAACAACCCATCGACGTGGGAGTGATCACTGAAACCTGGCTCAGCCCAGCGATCAACTACGTACATCGCCACTGTGTTGACAGCAACGGCACATCGGACCTCTTCATGGAAGATCTGCAGAAGCTCACATGCAGCTGCACCTGCACCTCATCTGCAGAAAAACCCGCTTTGTGGTGGCCGATGACCTCAACGCTCGTCATACACTGTGGCGACATCATAAGTGCAATAAGAACGGCGACCTTCTGGTAGACCGTCTAAGTGCAGCTACGTGTACCACCCACTTTCCACACGAGCCTACGTTCCTCTCACCTGCCGGAATAACATCCACCCTGGATGTGTTCCTGTCAGACCTCGCACTCTCGAAGCCAGTCACCGTATACAAACAGAGCTCCGACCACTACCCGGCGGTGATAAGAAAGGATTACCATCGGGTCAACTGGGTGGCTTCTAATCGCCTAGTGGACTCACGTCTTCACGAAGAAACGAACGTACCATCCGTTGAAGCCACCGACCAGCAGCTGAGTGTTTTCGAGGAAACAATGTACACCGAAGAAGAAGCTTGCATCCGCTGGCTACCGGTGAGGCGACAATTCACCACCATTTACACCTACACCCGGCAGCTTGTTCAGCAACGAAACACCATCAGGCGACAAGACAAGCGAACCAGGTGCCTCCTGAAGCAACACGATGTGTCTCTGGACAATAGGATGATTGGGGACCAAATGAGCGCCCATTAGAAACCGTTTTGGATGGTGGCAAAGATCCTCAAGCAAAAGTCAACAACTTCCACCGCTGAAAGTCGATTCCGGAGGCATAATGGTTTCCCCGCCAATAAGCTCGTCGAAGCGCACAACCTGGGTGCCTGCATGGTGCGCCGCAGTGCAGCAAACTATCAATCAACTTGACCAACAACGCGACGACTCATCTTACAGCACCTGATGGAGTACGTTGAAGAACACCAAGTCATCGTAACGGAGAAATTCGGTTTTCGGAAAGCCCACTCTACCGTCTATCAACTGGTCCGAGTGGAATACATCATCCTACACAACAAGTCACTCTCCAACAACATATTCATGGTAATCCTGGGCGTTGAAAAGACATTCGACCACGTTTGGCAACGATGGAATGGTCCATACTCATGGAACATTGCTGGTTTTATCATGGTTTTATAGCATTCTTGAAGTCTAATTCATGCTCTTCAGAACCCTTATAAAACCAAAATTGTTACTAACATATGTAACATAAGTCCTGGGAAAAATTCAAAAGCATGGTACTTGAAATCAAACAATCGGATTTTAAAATGCTCTTCAGGGTATTTTAGTCTATTAATAAATTGTTGAAAAATATATTTACAGTACACTCAATGGACCATCATCTTCGATTTTACGCAGTGTACAGCGAACATGTTGAATCAGGTTCTGGACGGTGTCTATGTCTATTTCTTTCATCTTACGCTTGATTCGATTAACCAATTGTTGCTCATTGTTAGCTAACTAACTAACTAAGCAAAGCTAACTAACACCTTTGGCTCATATTTCGATTTGCTGGCATATTTTACATCGTCTGGTGTTGTTTAAATGTTAGCATCGTTGTCACTCAATTCATGTTGCGAAAACGTGAAGTAAGATTCATCATCCAAAATTATGCACTTTCCATTTGCAAAATGCTCGCGACGAAGTGCACGGCAGCATTTTGGTATTTCTTCGAGTTGTTGCTGTGTATATTTTGGTGCACGCTGACGTTTCCGATAGATTACGTTATGTTTTCTCAAAATCCGATGGACTGTCATGTTTGAAACCTGAAATTTTCGTGCTAATTTGCGTGTTGATTGGCCAACCTTGTTTTCAGCACTTGACAGCAGTTTTTTCGTTGTTCTGGCACTCAATTTTGTTGGGCGACCACTTTTCTTTTTATTTTCCGGTTCTTTACCATCACGACAATCTTTCAAAACACGGTATATTGTTGATTTTGATATTGGCTCGTCTTTGAACACGCTCAAAATTTCACTTGTACTAAGCCGTCCAAAAAGGTTGGCGACTTGTGCTCGTAAATCCAGCTTGTACGACATTTTTAATGGAAACTACTGCGCAATTTGAGTTTGACAGTTCAGTAGGAACACAGATGAACGTGACAAGTACATTGGTTGACATCTGTGTGTTTGTTACTGCTGTCAAATAAACGGCTGAAAGTATTCCCAGGACTTATGTTACACATGTTAGCTTATAAGCTAGTGCAGGCAAACGTCCCAGCCTACATCACGAAAATGGTAAGAAACGATCTCTCTAATCGAACGTTCCAAGAACATCTTTCGGATGCTACTTCCGATCTGTAAGCGGTCCCAGCGGGTGTGCCTCAGGGTAGCCTCTTGGGCCCCATCTTGTACAACATCTACACCTCCGACGTTCCACAACTTCCTTTGAACCTGTACGCAGATGATAGTGCGATCATCGCCAACGGTAGAACTCAACCACTGCCGGTCCCGACTGCAACGAGGTGTGACGACGTACGTCTCGTACCTGGCCAGCTGGAAGATTAAGGTAAACGAAGCCTAAAACCAAGCCATCGTTTTTCGACATCGATCGTCACCAAAGCTGCTACCACCTGCTGAATGCTTCATCTGAGTCAACGTCGAATTGGTTGAGTGAGCGAATGAAGTTACCTACCTTGGCGTCACCATCAACAACAAGCAACTCTACCGTACCCATGCCGAAAAGCTCAAGAACTACTGTACTACTGAAGTCGTTATATCCGCTTATCGCCCGACGATCCAGACTGTCACACCGGAACAAACTGGCAGTTCACAACGCCATCATCGCACCGATGGTAAACTACACTATGCTGGTGTTGGGTACGTGTGCCGAGACCCACATGAAGAAGCTGTACGTGGCCCAAAACCAGCTGCTGAAGACAACCCTGGATGCCCCGTTCGATACGAGGATACGTGACCACCATCACGCCGCAAATTGCAAGACTTTCCAGACCCGTGTAGCCGAGTCAATCGAGAGCTTCATTATGAGTGCTGCTGCCTCCACCCGGTCGTCCTAGCGCTAGTAAATTAGGTTATCAAATAGTTGTTTAAATAGGTTAAAAAATTAAAACTCTACACTGATTTTAATATCAGAAAAAATAACACAAAAGAAAAAACACAACATAACTTACATTCAAATGCAAAAGTATCACCAAAGGATGAAAACCTTGCTAATCACTTAAAAAATGTGCATGTAACGAATCAAACGACAAAATAAAATTAAATTAAATCGTAAAAAAAACGGGATAGAAACATGGTTCCCGATTGAATTTGGGCTTTCTTCTTGGTCTTCTTGGTTCAGCTCCTTGTCGTTGCGCGTGGCCATATTTTGACGTGGGGTGATTCTTGTCTCATTGTTGTCACGGGCGGCATTTCCCGCCAACTCGTAGGCTTCAGCAGCCTAAGCCATGTTAACGGGAGCTTCGGCACCAACAGCCAACTGCACCAACGCCTATCTGGACAACGGCTGCTCACTAGAGTACCGTACAGGGTGCTTGCTACCGTCAAATGCGTTCCTACACGACTGCCGAAAAATTTAATCAAAATGCGAAGGTGTACCCCTTATATATCATCCATACCTGCCTAGAAGACGTTGCTTACTTAAATATGAAGTCTGTGCTAGTAAAAAATTGTGCATTTGTTAAATTTACTCTAAAAAATCGCCTTATATTTACAATATTTTCAATAGCTTTATTTTTAAAATCAATCAATTTCAATATTAAAACTGATGCGTAGAAATAATCCAGAAAGATTGGTGCAAATATTTTGAAAATTGGTCATGAAATTAATTAGTTATTTACGTTCAAAACCTAAGCATATTTCGTTACGCCCCAAATGTGCGTATTCGCAAGTGTATCCCTGTGTTGAAAACAAAGACGTAGTCCTACGTCAAAATGTCCTTTTGCTCGTCCGGTTTCGGGCGCGATGCTGCCCATCTACGGGACTATGTTCGTGAATATAAAACTCACTGTGAACGAAAAATTAAGGTCTGCTATCTGTCGAAGCGATAATTATATTTTTACATTCTTCTTCAACATCCTCTATAACATTTTGCGGTACTCCTTATCTATCTGATAAAACTTCTCAAGACTTCAACTGGCAAAACTTGGTTATAAAGCATCTCAAAACAGATTGGAAGATCCTGATGGGGAGCAGAAGGTTGTGGTACGTCAGCTCTCAAAATGACCCACCCTAGTGAACATGCTTGAACAAACTGCAATGCAGGGAACATACTACATCAATGATGCACAAATGCTCTGCTCATTGGAGCATTAGCGATGCAATTGTGGTGCTTTATTGCAAGATGTGGATTGTTGAACGTGAGATGTTGATTTGGTGTCTTAAAGTGTAACAAGAACATTTCAAATCGATCGATTAGAAAACTAACGTTTTTTTTTCTCTGTTAAATATAGTTAGATCGTGGAATATGTCATCCAAATGGTGAAATTTGAAGCAGTGCATTCAAATTTCGTTTGACCAAAGAATATTCCGCTGGACTATATTTCGTCGATGTATATTTTAAAATATGAAATGCAAATCTAATAGGGTATGTGTCCCTTGACTCAGCCTAATATGCAACAATCGATTACATTTTTCATTGTAACTCATAAAGTATTTGGGCTAGAAACAAAATTTAACTAGTTATACATTTCCTAAGACATGTTTGATAAGCCGTCTGGTAGAATGTATCACGAAAAGTTACACAACTCGTTTTATAAAGTCAGAAACTTTCGAGGGATATGGATGTAATGTCGGTTTATGGGTACCAAATTGGGTCTAATCATGGATGCAAGTTCGTCCCATTCAATTGATTTTTTATAAAATGCAATCTTCGTACGAATTTCTTCGTGATTTTCTGATTCAAGTCGTTCCCAGCTGTATTCGCTCTACCCATCAAACAATTTCACAAATCAAACTATACATAAACTGCTACGAAACACTTAAGTGATTTTTACATATGATTTAGCGGTCATTCGACAATCAAAACATTTTAATTCACTCTAAACAGATTTTGTTCCTTTAATTTGTGTTAAAATGAGCCATATAAACAACATTCAACCGGAACTCAGACATTTGTATTGTAAATGTTACCAATAACAACCTTTTTATTACGCTTTTCATACAACAGGCTCATAGATTGGGAACATAGAAAAAATATGTCCCTAACATTGGGTCCACCGTTTGCTTGTTAAATCATTGTTACTCCACCAATGTGACCTGTTAGTTTTTACCATGTGACTATACTCTGTACATCTTGTCTGCATTATTCGGTTTATAGGTTCAATTTCGGCAAATTTCGATCATTCGAAGATCGTATAGGTAATTTGTTCAGCTTATCCAGTAAAGTCATGGTGTTTGAAAAGTCAAGGAAATCGAAAACTACGCGGAAGTGAACAACTATAAATTGATTAATTATGCCTCAATCGCTTTGAAATAAATCTTTCATGCTGATAGCAACATGATTTTGTTGATTATCGAAGAAATAATGACCTATTTGGTACATAGGCCGAATCAAGGAGCTAGGCTAACATTACATCCCGTTACCCTATGTGTTAATCTTATACACTTAGAAATTGTGAATTTTACACGAGACGTGATTCATTTTGACATATACCGAGGAACGTGTACTACGTTTTCGAGTAAAAATATATCTCCTGAAACCGAAACATACACACTTAGTTTTTTTCACTGAAATCTTTAAAGTTTTACCGAATTCTCAACAGTTGAACGTTCGGTAATCCAATTTAACGGATTTCGGTGAAATTTTACAGATATCTGTAAAAAAAATTACCGAAATCCGTAAAATCGGTTTACCGAACGTTCAGCTGTTGAGAATTCGGTAAAACTTTATAGATTTCTGTAAAAAAAATCTAAGTGTGTACGAATCTCGACAAAACGTGCGATTGATTAAATTTTATCGACATGTTATAGTTGTTTCTTTTCGAGAGCAAAGGTGCAGGTTGAGGAAATTGATGTTAGCAGCAAATTATGAACTGGAAAATTTCATGTTGCCTTCCCACATATGCATGGAATCGCACTCATATAATGTTGAAAGTTCAAATACACATTGTGGAGTTGAAGAAAACATTTCATGCTTTTAATAAGTCCCTGTAATTGTTGCAATTCTGAGTCTAATGCTCGTGTCTGAAGGTAAGTTCCAATAGATAAGAAGTAATCAGAGGGATTAACGTCTGAATATTGACAGTTCTAATTATAGATTACATACAGCTTCATCAAATATCCCAACTGATGCATGACTTGCTTAAAACCCATACGGTAGGCTCAATACACTTCTTTAGAAGGCATTTTTCCGGTTTTCCACACAGATATTGCCCCTAAAAGTATAAACGCAATCAATTTTCAGTGAAAATACTACACAAGTGTTGGAAATTCAATTTTTATAAAATATACTGTAAACATTAGTATCACATCAGGTCAGTGTTCTCAATGTTTGCAATCTAGCCTTTTTGGCAAACTGACGCAACTTATTGCGTACATTCTTCATAAGATTTAGCACATACTTCTTAGTGACTAGTTTTAACACTTTTTCCAATGTTTTCTTAGATGTACCTTCGTCAATGCCCAAAATTCTGCAATTGGTCTAATTTGCGGGCAATTAGCGGAGTTCATGTTGATATCGCGTGATGCCAAGACGAATGATCTGACCAGAAGACAAAAAGATCCTTGTGGCTTCGAATCATGGGTATAAATTGTTTTCGTAAGGACTCTTTGGTGTTCATTTCAGTGTTCACCGAAGTAGTAGTAATAAAGGGTTGTGAAATATAACCGCAGCCATAACCTCGTTCTTGTTAATGATTCGTTTAGGAGACAATTTGAGCTCAAAGAAGCTGTCGACCCACTAATTTTTGTTGATCCGCCTTACCCAGCCCATATTTTGATCGTTCAAAGCGATATTTAAACAAATAGTGCCAACAACAAATATGATCTTACTGTCATTGACTTCAAAAAATGTTAACTATGATGTCATGAGCCAACGATTGATGGAAATCGATTGGTTTGCTGTCTGTCTCTGCACTGAGGTCGATGATTATGTAGGCAAATTTTGGCAGATTCTTCACCAAGTTTTCAACGGTTGAGCGCCGTTGAAACCTCCATGGTCTAACCGTGAACTTCGAGTTTGTAAAACGGAACGAAACACTGCTCGTCGAACATACCATTCTCATCGATCATCTCTAAACAAGTTCTCCTATAAATGTTGAAGTCAACGGTTCCAAAAGCGCTTAGTTACGTACGAAAAACTGAGCGTGATATGAAGCGAAAACCTAAGCGTTTTTGGAACTTCGTTAACGCCATGCGTAAAGATACCGGATTGCCTTCTGTACTGTACTTGGACCATCGATCGGAGAATACGCAGGAAGATAAATCCTACTAGATGGCTGAATTTTTTCAATCAGTCTTCAAACCACTAGATGACTTCAATACATCAGATGCACTGAGGTTTCCGAACTGTCTAAACTGAAAACGTTATACCATCCTGGACAGGATGAAGCTCCTGCATGTGTTCTAAAGAAATGCTCTGCGAGTCTGATCCCAAGTAACACGAAATGTTTGATTGCATGCATTTTTGCCTAAATGTGACAAATGATTATGTTTCCATTCCGATGGTGGTAAACCATTTCGGGTACTACTATAGAATTGAAATAGCGCTGAAGGTGGAGCCTACGAAACATGATTTATGTCAGACAATTGTCATAAACGAAAAAGTTTGAAACATTATTTAAACAAATTTTCGACGGCAACAAAAAGGCTATCATGAGCCAGGTTCATACTATAGACTCCGAGCTTCCTAAATCGGTGTTCCTCGACCATTTCGACATACGAGATCTTAAAACTAATCAGCATCATACATATTTGCCAACCTTATTGGGGACTTCAGTAGATATTCGCTTGGATAAAAGTAAATTCAGGCTAGGGGTATTAACTTAAATAAAAAGCATTTGCTCAAGCAAATAATTGTTCGATTGCGCTGACGTTTTGAAATATTAAAACGTTGTCATACAACTAGTTTAACGCAAACTGATGTTGGCAATTGGCAACTGAAATTCGTTCTAGCATGACAGAACTAGGTTCATGAATATTGCAGTGACAAACGAGTATATGACATAAATATCTATTTGATTATTTGTCTCAAGCAAAGCTCAAAAATTGTATTATTCCGTCTAATACGACGCTTACCAAACATACCTGAATAGAGAAGGAGATGTTCGCTCATCACCATGAGGCACCAAGAGTGAACATTAATGTTTTTGGCTAGAATGAAAAATATGAAGAGAAAGTGTTGAAAGTTTCGTCAGTGTGCGGCAGGTTGGAAATAGAACAGATGTTGTTATTTAGGAAACTGAGCGAAAAGGGCATGTGTACAGTGGTACTCGAACCAAAGACGTCTATTTTTGCCTAACATTCCACTGCGGGGTAGGTCGAAGCACGGACTAAGTCCGCCACTTCAATAGGCAAAAATAGACGTTTGGAAGACGCTCATGTACCACTGATGACTTGTGATAGTTGTCTAGCGATATATTGTGTGCACTCTATTTTTGATGCGCACATGGGAGAGGAACTCTCTCCTTTTTGGGTTTGTTTTGATTCGCAACGTCTGATATCACTCAAGTTCAAGTCATGCTTCTTTAAAACCGAGATTTGTATAAAGTTTCCCATTCCATAGATTTTGAAAATGTTCTAGTGAAAGATGTTATGCCCACTTGAGAACCTTCATAAAACCAATTGGCTGTCATGAAAGCCAGCATACGGCCAAATAGCCACAGCTATAAAACTTTACTGTTATATCGTTATTGGTTTTTGTTGTTCTGCTTTGTTCGATTCTTTGCTCTTCAGATTCATTTAGCAGTAAATAATATCGAAGAAAAAAGTTCAAGTGTTGCGGGAAATTTTGTTTGGTAGCAAAATATCCAAAAAAATCGAGTTTTTCAATGCGTATTATGGCTCCAAATCATATGTGCATTTAATTTTATGGTGAATCTTGGCACGATAAGAGCCGAAAATTAATGCGCATCGGATATTATGCGAGTTAACAACAACAAAAACAAAATTGAAACAAGTATACTCGATAAATTAATCATGAATTTATGGGATTCAATTGTGTTTTATAAAAAAAATGACTGAGTTTTAATCAGATGTACAGTTCATTTGCATAACATTAAAAATTTGGTGCACTTATTTTCCACATTTCAATTATTTCTTATATTCAGTATGGAGTTTGAAAAAAAATCTTATCACCACAATGACTACTATAAAACTATTTGGTCAAGCATATTGCCGTTTCAAAACAACATGACCCTCAATGCCAATTTGCCATTAAATTCATTTACTGGAGGTGAAATGGTTTTGAAATACCTTTTTAGTTGACCATTATAAGATAATATGAATGAACCCTAAAACGACATTTCAAAACAGCATTTTAAAAGTTTCTAAAGTCGAAATAAAACGTTTGATAGGAGTGAGAGGAATTTGAGAAAACAAGGTTTTAAGATTGTTGTAAACAAGCTGTGAAGGTACAGTCAAACCTCGATATAACGTAACCTCGATATAACATAACTTTTACCTCGATATAACGTAATTTTTTTCCCTCTATTTTTTGTAGTTTATTGTTAGCGTGATTTTCTAACTGTATATTTTTGTTTTTAAATTATTTATAAATCTGTCTAAGCTCAATCGAATCAACTTTACAGAGCCAAGTTTTCATATTTATATACATCAGGTATCTTAGAAATAAAGTTGTCCATTCTTAGAACTAAAGATGTCCATTCTTTTGATCCGGTCCATTTGAAATAAACAGCCCTAATACACTTCGAGTGTCCTTCAACCTATTGCCAAACTATAAAATAAACCGCTAGCTATTTTGACATTTCAAGTCCATCGGTTGCCACATCTGAAGTGCAATTGAAATAAGATTGTACTAGGATGGGTAGTACGATGAAGTGAGAAAAGGGACTTGGCTACTTCAATAGTACTTCAATTGTACTAGGCTCCGGTATCTGGGAAGGTTTGGTAAAAAGTTGCTTGCGATGTTGCGTGCAATGCTTCAACATGGCTTGTATATGCCGTCAAACTGTTTTCTGTGGATTGTTTTTTTTTTGTGCATGTAGTAGGAAGCTAGCTGTTAAAACTGCTTTATTAATGCTCAACTTATAATTCGAGAAGTTCGACTAAGTCGGAGGTTTGATCTTGTACATGGTGTTTCTATGAGTAAAAATATGAAGAAGTACATAGTTCGGTCTGCATCTACCATCTATGCCATGAAATATACAGAGGACAACATTTTCAAAAAAAAAATAGCCAACAAGGAGGAATGTGTAAACAACTTAAATGATATTCCTTGAAGTCAATTGAACATGTTTTGTTTATAACTTATAGCAAAACGAACGTTTCGAGAATGCTCGATACCCACGAAGCTCTCTTACCAGATGATTGGAACAGGGGAACTCGGAAGTCGTGGTTATGTGGAAAAAAACACAAAACACAACGGCATTCGTTTACTGAAAATCAGTGGCGAAAAATTGTCCAGCAATATTTCTGTTGCCGAACACATCAAAAAGGCTATGTTGCACAGATTCGGGAGGAAGATTTGTCTCCTTGTCAGAACTACAATGTTGACGAAAGTGGGCTCTTTTTCAAGAGATCCCCAATATGAACATATGTTAAGAGACGTCAAATCAACAAAGATCGGATCACGTTCATGCCTTGCAGCAACATGGATGTGTCGCTCAAATTACCTTTAATGTTGATTGGAAAGTCTCACAGCTCTCGAGTACTTCAAAATCTCAAGGAGTTGCCTTTATACTATAGGGCATCCATGAGCGCTTGGGTGGAAAAGAAGCTCTTTAAAGAGTGTTTTTTGGGAAATTCGTCCCGAAAGTGACCGCCTTCCTCAAGTCAAAAGGACTTCCCCTAAGAGCCATCCTTATTTTGGATAATTGTACAGCTCATTACAATGCAGTTAAGCTAAAAACTACCGATGGATCTATTTTAACCATCCTTCTCCCTGTAAACACCACCGCCGAACTTCATTAACACCTACAAGCCTGACCCCTCTTTTAGCAAAAATCTGAATTTTCATTTGCCTGTCATTCTGCGAAATATGAACCAAATTAGATGCAACCTTTTGCAAACGATCACAAATTTGTCCTTATTTTTGATACTGTATCGGACATTCCAGAATTTTATGTAGTTCTGGATATATTCAGAGGAACCGTGGGGTAAGTACCCTTTCCGTAACACTGACCAGGATCAAAACGGTACCAAAACATGGCTTGCGACACCTCAAACTTCATGAATTTGCAAAACAGGACCATTGGTGTCCATTTTGGGAATATTCGGCTAGTGTGGCCACTCCTGGTAGTCCTCCAAGAGCCGGGTTCCACCGGGAAAGTGACCAGATTTTGAACGGTACCAGAACATGACTTGCGACACCTTAAACTTTATGATTTTGCAAAACAAGACAAGTGGTGGTCATTCTGGAAGCATTCAGCCAGTGTGGTCACTCCTGGTAGCCCTCCTGGAGCCGGGTTTCACCGGGAAAGAGACCAGGATCAAAACGATACCAGAACATGACTTGCGACACCTCAAACTGTATGATTTTGCATAACAAAACCAGTGGTGGTAATTCTTGAAGCATTCGGCCAGTGTAGCCACTCCTGGTAGTCCTCCGGGAGCCGGGTTCCACCGGGAAAGTGACTAGATTTTGAACGGTACCAGAACATGACTTGCGACCCCTCAAACTTTATGATTTTGCAAAATTAGACCAGTGGTGGTTATTCTGGATGTACACGGCCATTGTGGCCACTTGCGGTAGCGTTCTTGGAATCGGAGTCCTCCTATAAAGTGGCCTGATTTGTATCGGGCACCAAAACATGACTTGCGACACATCAAAGAAGACCATAGGTGACCAGATTCGGACGATATCATCATGGCTTGCACGTATTTCTTATTCCGAAAGCAATTACATTTAGAAGAGCTTTGCAATATTTTATAAAATACGAGAAATTTTTAACAAATCTAACGGTTTTTGTTTCTAAGCTGTGTAGCGATATCATTTGAATCTTAGTTGTTCCGTTGTTCATTTGTGACATCAATAGTTTGTTTATTGGCAGAGTTCCATTTTTTTTTCAATAATTGAAAATACGTAGCTATAATATGAGTGATTCTGATTCGGATGCATCAAGCTTCATCGACAAAAACTCGGTCGGTGTGGAAAATGATGTTGATGATGAGATTCTTATTCTGAACAAATACGGCTTCACATGAAATCTCTGGAAATAGCACGACAGAATCTGTACCTCCAAAAAGTTTAAGTAATTATAGTAATAGTTATAGTTATAGTTATAGTTATAATAAATTTATCCACAATTATTATTTACAAATATTTTCAGGATTTCAAAGATTGTTCAGCTTTATAACAAATTAAAAGGCGTAGACATTCTTGATGGTGGTACAGTAAACTGTTCGTGCAAAAAACGCACGAACAATATTTGAATGCCTAATTGATATTCGCGCTCACAAACATTTTTGGAGGCAAATCCAACCTACCTTGCTGAAGAACACAGCAAAAATGGAAATATCTTGGCTGGTCATCCAAGTAATTAGCATTGGACCATGTCATAGAACGAAATACCGGTAGCGGTTCGTAAAAAATAAGACTATTCGTTGACAATTATAACGCATGTGCAGTTTGCGCAACATGTCAGTCGAGAGCTGTTTTTTGCCAGAATCATTGTCGATTTATTGAAATGTATGCCTATTCAGAATGCAGCCAGGGTGATTTTCCGGAATTGAAACACGTGAACAGAAAATCTCGGCGATGTTTGTTTTGCCCCTGCCATCGAGATGTGAAAACAATTATGAGTTGAGTTTCCTGTCACGGACCAGTTTGTGATCAACGTGATAACCAAAAATCAAAAACTTTCTTTATTTGCAAGTTTGCTTGTAGATTAAATTTCCTTGTGTATTCTCAAAATTAAAAAAAAATAATACCCCTTTGAATGAAAAAACTAAAATGTTGCTTAATTCCGTATCTATGATCATACCAAACGTTAAATGATAAATTCAACATAATGCTGACAGGAGTGACCACAATGGCCAAATATTTCCAGAATGACCACCAATGGTCTTGTTTTGCAAAATCATACAGTTTGAGGTGTCGCAAGCCCCGTTTTGGTAGCGTTCAAAATCTGTCCTCTTTCCCGGTGAAACTCGGCTCCTGGAATGCAGCCAAGGGTCGCCACAATGGCCGAATACTTCCAGAATGGCCACCAATAGTTTTGTTTTGCAAAATCATGAAGTTTGAGGTGTCGCAAGCCATGTTTTGGTACCATTTTGATCCTGGTCAGTGTTACGGGAAGGGTACTTACCCCACGGTTCCTCTGAATATATCCGGAACTACATAAAATTCTGGAATGTCCGATAATGTATCAAAAATAAGGACAAATTTGTGATCGTTGCAAAAGGTTGCATCTAATTTGGTTCATATTTCGCAGAATGACAGGCAAATGAAAATTCAGATTTTTGCTAAAAGAGGGGTCAGGCATGTATGTGTTAAGATAATCAAGACGCGCTACAGGAATCTGATGATGCAGAAAATTCGTGGAGGAGAGCTTGACGAGTGCGTGAAAAAGATCAACATAAAGGATGTCATCTTTTGGATTGCTCAAGCGTGGGAGGTAGTTCCAGCTGACTCGACTCGCAAATCTTGGAACATCCTTTTGACGTAGACTACGTCTTACGGCAAGGGTAGGGTGTCAAATGAAAATCTAAAATTTTGCGACCGTCACGAAAAACCGTACGTTTTGTACGCGAATAACTCAAAAAATCCACGATAGATTTACATGATTTCTTCTTCAATCGGTCGGAAATTTTACCGCGCTCCAGTTTAATTGTCAAACATTATTCTCAAACAATAGTAAACTATTGAAAATAACGCAAATATAAGGTGATGTCTTATAATGTCATTTTGCAGAGTAAATTTACCAAATTTCCTATCACAGATTTCAAATCGAAGCTAGGAACGCCTTGCATCATCTTTTTCTTCTTTGTATTAGAGAGAGACTTAAACCAATCATGTCATTCGACTTTCCATGTACGTCTCGCACGCAGCTGAGAACGGTGCAAAACGAACACTAAGGAAAATTATGCCTCAGTCGTTTGGCAGCATTGAAGCTGTGCAGAGCTGGTCGCTGATAGCTGGTCGCTGGTCGCAGGGAGCTGGTCGTAGCTGCTTCATTCGTTCGGCAGCGGAGCTGGTCACAGAGGCAGCTGGTAGTCGCGTAGCAGATGGTGGTGAGATGTACCAAACAGCGATCTTCGCGATGAGGTATAATGGGGGCGCACAATCTCGTCGGTTTGCCGCCATCTTACCTCATCGTGGCAATTGTTTCGCCGCGACTTCGAAAACGCTGCTGTTTGGGGGAAAGCGTCCTTAGGGGCGAGCAGCAGTAGGTGGAAATAATCTGTCCTTTTGAGGACAATAAATTAAAATAAAAGAGTTGTTTATTAAAGAACTAATCTTAAATTTAGTTCGGTGCTCGATGGAGGGCGAGCCGTCGGTAAAAATTTTACCCAGCTGGTTAGCGCAATCCATAAATTGATAATCTGTCCTTTTGAGGACAACCAATCCAGTTCAGAGAGTTGTTTATATATGAATTAAATTAATATTTCGTTCGGTTTGTGCGTCATTTAATCTAGTGCCGATTTGTTCGTCACGACTACAAAAATGCTACTGTTTGCGGAAGAGCCTCCATGGAAGGCGAGCAGGACAATTCTCCGACGGTGAAAAATTTTTCCTAGCTGGTTGGCGCAACCCGCGATGAATCAATAAATCAATTCAATTTCTAATTTAAGAGAGTAATTAGAATAAAAGTTTATCTTACATTTCGGTCGATTGACAGTCATATTGGATTTTGCCAAATCGTTACTAAGCAACAGTGTACTATGCAGCGGATCCATAAAATCAGTGAAAATAAATCAAAGCCTGCCGGTTGCTTTGATTTATTTTCACCGAAAAATCCTACCAGATACAAATCCATCTTTGCTACTTTCAATTTAATATTCTCAGCTTGAGAGTTTGTTTGATTGAGATTTTCGTTTCAAATTAAGATTTCGTTTCAAATTTAGAATTAGCAAAACTTGTTTTCCCTTCGTCGCATACCTTAAACCACACAAATTCCCTATCAAGGACACCATTTTCGATGTCGAACATGATATTCCGAACCAACATTCTCTGTAAATTCCAATTAGTAGTGTGTTTTAAACAGTTGTTCTGTTATGTTAACGATTCGCGTTGGATAGAGTCCTACCTCTAGGAAGAAAAACGTATTTAGAAACATAGTGAAAGTGAGAATGCCTAACCGATTTGATCCAGAACGCTTGCGCAGATTCAGGAAGCGCATAAAGAGCGAACATACGGGAAATCCTCCGAAACGACCATGCACCGATGCCGAGCGAGCTCGTAGTTATCGGGCGAAATTGAAAGCAGCAAGAGGTAATGCGTTGCCAACAACTAGTTGGGACGCTGAAGAAGGTTCGAGGTAGGAAATTGGTATCTATTAAATTAAAATCAACTTGACAAATTGCATGTCATCATTAGGCTCCCTGTCTTAATAAATTTCAACATATTATTGATTGTATTCTGGTGATGACATGCGCAGCATGCTTTTACTGCATATGAAGCTACACATGATATCGATACAACTAATGCGCTGAACATGTTTTAATGTGTGATTATTTTATCAGGTGTTTATTTTATATTCATAAGAATTTATCATACATTAACCAACCTTTTTTCCCATACTCATTGCAAAGAATAATGATATTTTATAAAACTCACTCTCTTTCTTCTGCGAGATCTAATATATTTATATATATTTCGATTTCCTGAAAGTTTTAGCCATAATGGATTCACTAATTTACCTGACATTCACATAGAAACATGAATAATAATTTCACAAAAAAACCATAGACCATATTTTAGGTACGCATTTTGCCTTATATTCCCAACTTTGGCCTAATGTATTCATCACATAGTAAAATGTAGAATATAAAAGTTTTCAATGAAAAAGTAAGAGTGAGCGGTTGTGTATTTTTCGAAGGGCTTATTCATACCAATACCTATATAACTAAATGAATATAGTGGGAATTTTAATGTTTTGAAATGGAATGGCCGATTGATCACATGAGAAAGTCATTTAGATGTTATAAAGTAGCTCTATATTCCGTATAGTATACCGAATGTAGCCGAATGCCCGGAGCGATAATATAAATAAATGCGATAATATAAATAGATGAGCGATGAAATTAATAAACTTTACTGAAATTCGTCCGAACAAGAATCCTTAATGATATCTATATCCATCGAAAGTTTTCGACTCAATAATGTTTGTTGGTGACTTTTCATGGTCCAGTACAGCAAACGCCTTGTTAAGCATGTCTTAGCAAATGTATAACTAGTTGAATATCGTTTCTAGCTAAATTATTGTATGAGTTATAGTTAAAATTGTAATCGTGCGCTACATAATCGACTGAGTCAAGGGACATGCACTCTATATACTTGAATATAACCTTATAACAACTGCAAGATAATTTTTGTTATTTTCTGTTTGATAAAACTTCCTGAATTTTGACCATTTTTTGAGACGCTTACACATCTGAAAATGTTCCAATTGATTATTGTGTTTTCATAACAATCACTTAACCTGCCGGATATTTTCTGATAACGAATTTTATTCTAGAGTATTTCAATGTTTATTATTACCCTTGAAATCCAGAATTGCTAAAATTGCCTAAATTCTAATTCTTTGAATCTTTGAAGTTGAATTATGCAAAGGCATACTACAACTCAGATTGTATACAAATGATCCGAATGGTATGACATTTAAATGGTGAATGTTGAAAAAGAGACAAGGTATCAGTCAAAATATATGTTTGTATGTGCGTATTATAGAATTTCCTCCGCTGCCTGTCGTTACTGAAATCCCCCAAACGATGCAAAACATTGTTGATGGTTCCGGCGATGGTGAGAATTCCGAGATGCAGGTCATTTAGGCACAGTATGACATACGAATAAACATTTAGTAATGTTAAGTGATTATGATTATAAGAATGAGCAAAACTATCATTAATTTAATAATTTTATATTCCCTAACAGATCCTTAACTATCTTCTAGGCCTTAAAGATAGTCCATCGTAAGACGTGCAACCGTGACCGTGTCATCATTTAACCCAAAAGACCCTTTTCAGGGCCACCAAAGAGTTATAAAGAGTGTACAAGAGAATTTTCCTACATACTGACTTCATAAAACTTCAGGGCCTCCAAATAATATCTCAAGAGCGTACAATAGAATTTTCTTACATACTGGCTTCAAAACGCTGGTCTCATGTCTCATAAGAGCCGCACCCGTCATATTGTGACATAAACTGCTTCTATCGGTAAGGGTAAGCGACCGGCGCGAATAATTGAAACCCTTTTAACGCTAATAATAACCACACAGAATTTCCCTGACATTATAATGCATCACTTGGTTTAACGTAGTCTACGTCAACCGGTCGTGTCTTGTACACAACCCCACTGATTTTTTTTTTAAATCGGCGAGGTGTATGCCGATTTCGAAACGCTGGACGATGATGAGATCATCGCAAGTGTTTTTCACAAAGATGCTGATGAAGACATTTCATATGACGGTGACGACACAATGCAGTTAATGTCAACGCAGAAAGAAGCATCACAATCATCGAGTCTTGCAGATGATGACGAATATGTAAACGTGTCGGATGAAGCTGTCTTAAATGGATTCGATCTTTTAATCAGATACGCGTAAGAGAACAACTGGCCACTGACTACACAGTTCTCGCTGCGGCAGATAGGAAGTTGTTTATGTGTTTTAACACATCTATCATAACTACAATCGAAAATTTATGCTTACTGGCAACCATGGACCATTTTGACTTTTTATTCGGGCACATAGTGGTCGAGAGATTTACCCCCTGGGTAGTCTGGAATAAGCTGAAATCAAAAGTTGGTTCACTTTTATTTATGCAACATTAAAAGAATACTGCTAAAAGTAATATTCTAAGATTAAAAGATAATATGAGAAAAAATATATAAAAAAATATTAACAAAATTAAAGAAACAATAAAAATTAAAATTAAAATTTATAAGAAGAAATAGAAAAAATATGTGTAAGAAGGGCTGGAACACCCTGCTGGGTGAATAACATTGATTTTGCGTTAATTCTTTTAAAGAAAAAAAAGCTACAACAAACATTCTTGGAAAAAAAAATTGCTTCGATATAACGTAACGAAAATAAAAATTGAGTTACGTTATATCGAGGTATGACTGTACTGATAAACCTAACTCAAACATGATTTTTTTAGCACCTCTTGGGGCCATAATAAAACCAAATTGATTTCTAGTAGCTTTCATAAAACCACAATAAAACCTCATAATGTTGCTTTGGTATGTATATTGTTTAGTAAGCACTATGATACTCTATGGTATCAGGGAAGATGATGGAATTCTCAAACGAAATATCTCCTCCTGTAGATGAAATCAAACCTATCCCATTGTCGACTAACTTTTTTGAGATACTCAATCACGTCACATGTATTATTTTGATTATTGACTAACTTATTTCAGTTCGGTGGATAAAACTTGAATGCTTAAATAAGAGCAACTTTCTCGAGTAATTATAATTTTCCCACTCACTCAGATTGCAAACACACTTGAAATGGTACACGGTGGAATTAAGTATCCAATTTATAAACAATGAGCAAATCAATCATAATTAAACAAAACTAAAATAACAGATAAAAAAAGGCAACTCATCACAACCATCAACCACAAAGGCAAAGACGCGACGATGCGTGAAGGTCGTACTTTGTCGAAATCTCGATCCTCGCTAAGGGCCTCCGCCATCATTCATAATTACCAATGTCGTTTTCACCAGCATGATCACAAAGGGCAGAGGATGTTTATACTCAATCCATTGGCCATCCGGTTCGGTTCAACTTCGGTTCTCAGTGGTCAGCAGTGCAGTGTGTCGGATATCCACGAAAAGTGAGGTTCATCGAAGTCACGTGTCATTAAAAATTTATTTATGTTGATTTAATTATTCGAATCAATAAATGCGGCCAAATAGTTCACCGAATGCCGCGTGAAAACCGCGCAGATCAACCGTTGCTGTCGATGGTGCATGACGGTGATCCGGAACGGAATGCCAATGTGACGGTGATGGCGGCTGAATCCGGTTTTGTAAAATACAATACAAACAATCGAAAACAATCCGGCAAGACGAAGGTTTCGCCCGTTTGTTTTGAATCGCGTGACGAATCGCTTCTAATTACCGAATCAAACAACTGCAGCATGCTATCGAACATGCGGACTTTTAATTAAACTCAATTGCAAATTTTCGTCATTCGACAAGTCCAAGGTGGAGGATCTAAATCGTTCATTGCAAAGCTATCGGCGAAAATGTCATCAACTTTAGAAACTGGTCCCATCAATGCGCTGCTTCCGCGAATATTCGTCTGGTCCAGACAGGTTGATCTTTGAAAACGTGTTATTTGAGGGGTATTAGCATTCAGATGAATGTGAGCTCTGGACATAAATTGCATGCCCCTCTTTGGCAAGACACGGAGATGATTAATCGAGCATGCCTGATTAGGTTCGTCTTGTCCGCATCAGTTTTGGGGTGTCTCGAAAGACAACATCCTCCGATGTTGCAGTCGTTTCCGAGATGATAAAGCCTGTCCACTTTGCATTTCGGACACCAAAATAATTGCGGCAGAAAAAAATCAACATAATTCATCAAAATAATAAACGTGTTATATCTACTTTAGAAACAGTTGATTAAGATACTAATCCATCTCTCTGTAAAATTTTCGTACTTTCTGTGGTACAGGGTGTGGCAGAAAATATTGCGAAAATTTGTTCTATTTCTTTCAAATCCCATTTTCAACTAATTCAAGCAATAATATCAACATTTTCGAGTGCAGTTATCTTTATAAAGTCTTTTTTAACAAAGTTATTCAATGTGTCCTCCATTTTTATTAATAACATCCTCGAGCCGACGCCGGAAGCCAGAGCATGCCTTTCGGACGTAGTCCTCCGACATTGATTGCCATGTGCGTGTTATGGTTGACTTCAGGGTTTTTCACACTAGGGTGTGATGTTTTGCAGGCTCGTGCTTCAACATATGCCCAAATCATATAATCCAACGGATTAAAATCTGGACTTCTAGGGGGCCAACTTCATATTATCGTTCAACCATTGTTGGGTTCGATTGGGCGTGTGACACGGCGCTCCATTCTGCTGTAGGACAATGTTTTGGACCTTGGAGAAGTTGGCCTTCGCCCAAGGAAGCACTTGGTCCTTTAAAATACCGATATACACTTCGATATTGATTTTAACTCCAGAATCAATGAAAACAGGTGGCATTTTCAAACCGTTGGACGCCTCCAAGCCAAACATCATGACACCAGCCGGTTGTTTTGTTTGACATTTGAATTTACCTTTTTCAGGAACGTTCTCCAGTTCCTGCGGTGAAATGAACCGATCCGTGCGGCTGTTGGCCACAGCATCGATGCTGAAAAGCTTTTCGTCGGAGAACAAGATTATCATTTCTTCAACAAGGAAAGCAATCTCTTGGAACGAGTCACTCGTATTTCCTTGACCCGGTCCGTAATCAAGTGGCGTTTGACTCTGGCTCTGGAAGATGCATTCAGGTCTTCTTTGATGATTCTCCGGAATATTGGCTTCCTTTGCAAGTTTTCTTGCGGAACGCAACGGGTTGCGAGCAATTTCTGCACGGACCGATTTGATCACGTTCGGCGTACGTGCAAAGCGTGGACGTCCACTTCCCGGCTTCCGCTGCTTAGGACCTTCATGCAGGGACTTTTTATGCGGTAAACTGTTGCCAAATGGCACCCTACCACCTTGGCAATCTCTTTCGGCTTCTTCTGGTCGAGCAACAAACTGGTGATCATTTCTTTCGCGAACATTTTGACGAATTTGCATAAAACAAATAGAATGTTTGGATGCAGCACTTGAAAGTAAACATAAAGAAATACACTTTCGACAGAAATTAGTCACTAGCTACACGAATTAACCCAATACTCAAGTTTGAACACTTTCGCATTATTTTCTGCCGCACCCTGTACACCCTCAGACACGCCCGCTGCGACGATTCTCCATCTTCTCTGGAAATCATTGCTTTCTTCTTAGTCCCACAAATTTTCCGCCTCACAAAAGCCCAGTACTTCTCCATTGGGCGATGTTCTGGACAGTTTGGTGGATTGCCTGTTTTTGGCCCGTATTTGACCTTTTGTACCTTATACTATTCCAGGACGGATTTCGCATAGTGAAAACAGGCTAAAACAGAACTGGAGAGTCTTGGCTTCTGATAAACTACAGCAACCGCTTTTGCAGACATTCTTTCTCGTACACATCCTTATTGACTCTGGTCTCTCTTCAAATGTCGAACATTTTTATAGGTAGTGTCGGTAGAGACGAAACTTTTAGATTTTCGACCAAAACCCAGTACATATGGCCTGCCAAATCAAATACTTCTTAGGGAATTTGGACTCCTTCTTTGTCCAAAAATGTTCTGCAACCGCGTTCCTTTGCATTGCGGTATAAAATGCCAGACACGAAAACTGTTCATAGTCTTCAAGTACGTATATTTCTTCATCCATTATAATACAAGAAATGCATAAAAATTGGAGTAAAGCTTTTCAGTACGACTTTTTGAAGTGAAATTTTGCTTTTCACTACGGTTGGGCTTTTTCACTTTGTACGCCTTCAGTTTTTGCCTCTGCATGAAATTCAAACAGGTCAACCTTCCAAACAGCCAAATAAGGTTCAACCCAGTGAACGAATTAAATAAACCTATACCGTAAATTCTGTAAATCAAATTTTCAATCAAAAAATAAATAAAATTCAAGAGAACCTAATGAATAAACATATTAACAACAAGGACATCTTAACTGATTAAACTCTTCCATTATTTAAAAAGACCATTACATCTTGATAAATTAGTGATTTTTGTGATAAAAACATTAACATTAAAACTATGAAAGTCGTAACATTCATAATAAGTTTACTATGAAATTGATAATTAAGCATTATGATTTTCATTAAAATGTTTAGGTTATTCACAACCACGGAAAATGGCTTTCATACGACAACTAATAAAAATATTAAGTGAAAACATGTACAAATTCCCCCTCCTAGTCATATCAGATCCTTTTGTCGCCAATTCATAAGCTATTCTTATTGAATTCTTAAGTTCTTTTGCCTCAGCGTACCACAAGGGTTATAGTATCGTCACAACCAAAAACCGGAAAAATCCACTAGCGCCAAACGATTCCACACTAGATCTGTACGTTTGCATTGTAGTGCATCTATAGGGTGTTCCGATCAAAATTTGGTCAAACAGTAATGTGTGTGAGTCGATCAAAGTTTTTATTAATAAGTCAATTTTTTTTTCTTTTTCAAGTACTTTCTTGTTTTTAGGGAGATATATTAAGCTAAGCTTCCTTTTTACCGAATGCGAATTGCCGGGTCTTTCGTTTAACACCTGCCATAAGATTTTGTATAGTCTCCTTACTCACTTTATTCGCCGCAGAACACCAGTTTGCCTTGAACTGTTTCTCGCTCAAAACAGCTTCTTGAGTCTTTTCAAGGTTTCGCTTGACGATGGCCCAATATTGTTCGATTGGGCGGAGCTCTGGCGTGTTGGGAGGGTTTTTGTCCTTGGGCACAACTTGAACGTTGATGGCAGCATACCACTCCATGGCCTTTTTTCCGTAATGACAAGATGCCAAATCCGGCCATAATAGAACGGAACAATTGTGTCGCTTCAGGAAAGGCAAAAGACGTGTTGGTAGGCAATCGCTCGGATAAATTTCCTGGTTGACGACTTTGGTCGCAATGTAAACGTTGCTCTTCAAGCTACAAGTACAGATGGCTTGCCACACCAGATATTTCTTCGCAAACTTTGGCAGTTTAATGTGCTTGAAAATATCTGCCACCTTTCCCCGTCCGGTTGCCGTAGAAAATTCCTGTTCAGGAAGCTGTTTAAAGTCTGCCTTGACGTAAATTTCATCGTCCTGTACCACGCAATCAAACTTCGTCAGCATCGTCGCGTACAACCTTCGCGATCGTGCTTTGACCTACGCGTTTTGTTTATCGTCGCGGTTTGGAGTCACCACTTTCTTGTAAGTCGACAATCCAGCTCGTTTTTAAGCTCTATCCACAGTTGAAGGCGCCATTCCCAGCCTGTTTGCGACATTTCGGACGAAGAGGTTGGGGTTCCGCTCGAAACAGCGGGCAACTTTTTTTGTCGTCGCTGTGGCCTCCTGCTTTCGATTTTCCTCCGCTGCAGCTTTCTGGCTGTCGACAAAGTTCTCCCTTAAACTATTGTTAGACAATACGTATTTCGACAATGTACAGATTCTTCAGTGTCTCGTACAATAATCGACTTTTAATACGTAGGTAACAGTTGATTTAGCCACATTCAACAATTTCGCCATCTTGGCGTGAGAGTAGTTTGTAATTTCGCCATGCACGTGCAAAATTTTGATGCGTGCTTCTCTTCCTTCGACCACATTTTGATAACTGAAGTGCTAATCTCAAAATCAAAATAGAGGCATGATGCAACACGTACACATCTTTAAAATGAGGGCTGCTCAAATTTTTTTAATGCACGATGAAAGGAAAAGCGTCAAGTTTAGGTCGACCAAATTTTGATCGAAACACCTTTTAGTGCGCTATACAGCGCATCTGATGTGCTACTAAGCGCACCAGATCCGACACTTTGCCACTAAATGGAAAATCAGTTAAATTAATATGCGTGAGTGATTTTTTCCGGTTCCGAACTGCAACGGGAATACATACACTCAGGCAAATAAACTCAAGAATTTCATAAGGTTCATCTTATGGATTCTGTTTTACACGATGTTGCTCTTGTTTTCTTCATTACAAGTGTTGATGTAAACTAGCGGGCAACTCACTGAACCCATATTCTTAACGTTCAAGGTTTGAATCCAGGTTGCATCATAATTTTATTTTTTCTACATGATTATGCTTCATTAGGCAAATTAATGGAATTCATATTCATTTCTTGTAACAAATATTCATAATGCAATCGTATGAATATCGAAAGTCGCTAAGAGTACAGATCGAACAGCAAAAGCGCACAAAACCTCGAGTAAGAGAAGAGAGAGACAGACAGAAATACACGCACACGCCGAACGTCTAGATTTCTCCGTTTAAATAGCGCACCGCTCCCATGAACCATGCATGATGGGCAATATTTCTTCGTACTACCAAATAAACTGTATTTTTTTTAAATTATGGAGTTAATTTCAGATCAAAAATATAAAAATTGAATTCTGTTGAAACTTACATGAAATGTCTTCAATTCTTGATAAATTAAAGTAATGTGTAATTTTCATTTCCTAGAATTTTGTTTTCGAGTGTAGTTATAAATATGTTTGAATGTTCTAATTATCTAAAATTGCAAAATTTTATTCACTGTGAAGGTAAAAAGTAGACATTCAGAAACCGGTATGTTCAATTCTCCAGGATAAAGAATATCATTATGCTCACTGAATATTTTTTTTTAAATAAGTTCTTTTATTTGTAAGGCTCAGGTGTGTGTAACACTTTACGGAGCCGATTTTCAATATTGTTATTTACAATGCATTGCTTTTTGGTGTAAGTGTAAGGATGCCAATTACTCGTGGCTCTAGGTTAATGGGTCACATTATCGTAAGGAAGGAGCAAGGAAGGTAAGGTTATTTAAGTTAATAGCAAATCCTTGATCCCTGTGAAACTAAGCCGAAGATGGCTGACTACAGCTTGCTGGGCAGGTACAAGTAGCACGGAAACAAAAGTATAATATAACTGGGACACAATGGCAGGGAAAAAATAAAGGAATTCGTAAATCGCTTGCATGTAGGGAAGATCACGCATTCCCAAAACATCTCTTACCTCACGGAAGGGTTGTCTACTTCGGGCCACTAGGGTATCCAATAGTCGTGCTCTGGAGGCATATTATCCGGGCAATACCAAACTGCGTTAGCGATGTCATCATAACCGGTTCCACACCTACATAAATTGCTATCGACGAGGTTAATTCTGTAGAGATGTGCGTCTAGCGAGTAGTGGTTGGACATAAGTATTGACATCGTACGAATGAATCCCCGACTTACACGCACACCTTTGAACCACGATCTCGACGAAACATTTGGAATAATAGGATGTAACCACCGCCCGAGAGAATTATTTGTCCAATCGTTTTACTAACTTTGAAGAGAACTCTGACGTACTGATGGGAAAAATTCATCATGTGATTCATCTTGTTTCGAAAATCTCGCCTTCTTATGCGCCTACGTTTGCTAGAGAGTCCGCTTTCTCATTTCCTGGAATTCAGCAATGAGAGGGGACCCATATACAAAGTTAACCATAAATGATCTTTCGACCAACGCACGCATCTGCTCCGTTATTTTTGAAAGAAAGTAAGATGAGTGCCTCACTGTTTTCATCGACCAAAGGACCTCAATAGTACTGAGACTATCCGAGAAGATGAAATAATGGTCTGTGGACATGTCGGAAATTATCCCCAATGCGAAATTGATTGCTGCCTGCTCAGCAACGGAACAAGTTTCCTAAAGTTTCCGGAACGTGGATGAGTATTCATAGTAGACACCAAAACCAGTGGGTCCATCAATGCGCGACCCATCAGTGAAAAGACTGTTGGTTATTTTTAATAAAAGTAGAGGGAATTAAAATAGGCCGAAGTTGATCTGGAGCTCCTTGAAAAGGCTGCTACATGGAGAGGTCATAATCAATAGAAGAACTGTGATAAAGGAGGCGTACACTAGGAGAGTGTGGGCATGGAAGGCTAATATTGAATGACATATCTAGACTGGGTACTCAATTCGAGCATTTCTTCGAAGTTTTCAATCACAAGGTTGTTACTGATTCCACACTTGATCAGTATCCTAGATGAGAGCTCCCAGAAGCGGTTTTGTAAGGGCTTCTCTCCTGCCAGAACTTCCAAGCTCATATTATGCGTTGAATGCCTAGAGCCAAGCATGGGCGTAGCCAGGATTTCAAATAGGGTGGGGCAAGATATTTGTTTTAGAGAGAGAGAGAGAGAGAGAGAGAGAGAGAGAGAGAGAGATAGAGTGAGAGAGAGAGAGAGAGATAGAGTGAGAGAGAATTACACCGTCTTCAACCAGCGCACAGTGGGAATAAAATGAACCCAAATTCCCAAGTAAGAGATGCCGCTGGTTTTTGAACCAAACCAAATGCATTTCTGAAGGGAAATGGGCTAATAAATCGATTGGCGCAGGTTTCGTGTTGTGTAGAGCACGGGAAGTGGCTCGTTTTGCCCCAATTCACCCTAAATTGATGGTTTTTCTCCATTCTGCTCATATAGTTGCAATCTCCGCAATTTATTTTGAGTGAAAATGCATATGGTTTACGCATATCATATTAAGAAACTTTACAGAGATAATTTCATGTCGTGTCTGGCCCGTTTTACCCAAATTCTTCACATACACTAAGGTCTTTTTATACACGATTTTTTTTACACGGTTTGTTTTCGGCGATAACTTCAGAACGGAACAACTTTTCGACCTCATTCGAATCACATTTGCCGTTTTGGCAAAAATTAATCATATGGCTGTTTTTCAAAAAAATCTCCATTTTGGGTGAAAATTTCCAGAAATTGTTTTTTGACCATTGTATCAAAAGAACAAACATATAAATAAAATCGAAGTAATTTTTAAAAAAAATGCATCTATACACTCTTACTTTTACCAAATCCCTAAATCTCAATTTTAAATGGATTCGCATATATTGTTCTTGAGAAGCTTCTATAGGATTGGTACAGTTGTAAAATTGAAAGTTTACAAAAAAGTTTGCTTCGAGCATCAGCTGTGAAAGGTTGTGTCGGTGCTTTTTACGCACTATTTTGTTATATGGCGCATTTCGTATTGTTTTGGTTATCTATAATTCAGCGATGTGAGTAATCGAGTGAGCACAGAAAAATAAACAACAAAAATGCTTCCTGGTGAGATGTGGGGTTCGCCGGAATGGTGGTCCGGTGGTGGCGATCACAATTAATATTGATTTGCCATGCTCACCGTACCATCATATCCTAGAGCAAGTAAACCACGACCCCATTTTGTGATTAGCTCCAATAGCACTATTTGTATATATAGGTTCAAATCAAATATAGGTATGAATTTTAAAAAAAAATAGAGGTGGGTTATACCTAGGATAGTTAAGGATAGTTATATCAAACGTAGGATCGCGTTGGTGCTTCCCTTCTTATGACATTTCCATCCCTTATTTGACCTGCACTAGGGCGAAGCAGGTTATTGCGTTAGTTTGAGATCACCAGTTTTTTCACATTGAGAATGTATGCTAGTGTCAAGCATCATCTTCTTTGTGGTTCTCTGTGTAATAACAGCTCATCTGTTAACAACGGAGTAGCAGCCTCTGGTGGTCAATCATGTTTGTTATCTTACTCATGCTTATAGCAACGGATAAAACAACTGCTGTCTTGTATCTGAAACTGGGATATGAATCGTTTCGTCTTACCCTTAGAATATCATATGTTAGAAAAAAAATTGTCTTTACTATTTAAAAAAAAAATCTCATTGATTCCACTTTTTGCTACATCTTGTCACAAAATGGAGGCAACTTCGGGCTTTTCATTGAGGCAAAGGGCAATCTATCAAACATTAACACTAAATATTAAAAAATCGAAGCAAACACTAAAATTATAAAAATTAATTCAAAGTTAGGGGGCAATGGCCCTCTCCCCCACTGGCTACGCCTATGGAGCCAAGGGCAATACGCAAACAACGATATTGAATGCGTTCCAATTTAATGAGATGGCTGTTTCTTGAAGAGAGGATGCAAAAAGAGCCATATTCGAGAACTGAAAGAATAGTTGTTTTATAGAGTTTAATGAGGTCTTCCGGGTGAGTCCAGAGAACCGGTTTTTTGGGTGGTATTGGTTGTGGTGGGACATAGTCTGAACAAACCAATTTAGCGAAGTCGAATATCCACTGCATGGAGTATTCTTCACTCTCATTGGAGGATGAGCGGTTTCGCATGTAGTGAGCTTTTGTCCAAAGCGTTGTCATCAAGGGTTCTCCAGATAGTCCCTCTACAAGCCAGTAATTGCTTGTAGTTAGTTGAGTTAGTTTTTAAGCGTTTTTTCAAGCTTTAGGTACTTCCTTCAAAAACTTAGACATGTTTCATGTCTACGATATTCTTTGAACGCATCGAATTGCTCAAGATACAACTAAGCGCATTCCTCATCCCATCCAGGGGCGGCGGGTCTTCTTTTGAGGAATGCACTTGGAACACGTCGTTTCTGAGCTTCTAATGCACTTTTGTACATCAGTTCGGAAAGGAAATGATACTCTTCTAATGGTGGAATTAGATCGGTAGAATCAATACCAAGGGTTACCGCCGATGCAAAATGTTGCCAATGAATATTCCTCGTGAGGTCATAAGGAACATGGATTGACTGATCTGATTTTTGACTACCATTTTTGATGTTTGAGATAATAATTGGTAATTGATCACTACCATGGGGATCATTGATTACCTTCCACAGACAATCTTCTTAATGATAGTGAATTAGAGCACAAAGATATGTCAAGTCGATTCTCCCTGGTAGGATGTTTTGCTATTCGTGTCGGCTCCCCAGTGTTCAAGCTGGTCAAGTTGAAATCGTCGCATAAGTCATAGAAATACCTGCTCTGTTGTCATCATACTGTTCGCCCCAAGCAGTGCCGCGAGAGTTCAGATCGCCCAGAATCGGAACAGGAGATGGAAGTAAATTAACTGAACTCCAAAGTTGATGGTGGATTATTGATGTCCTCGACGATTTCCATGCCTGAGATCATTGGAAGGGAGGTTTTATAGAAGAGGTAGCACTTTTTGGTCTCCAAAAGTACCCCACCATATTAATCATATCGGTCCAGGCAAATAATATTAAAATCGTGAAAGAATCAGAAGAAAGCCATGCTTCACAGAGAGCATATATATCACAATAAGAATTGTGATTCAAATACTTGAACGAGTCTAATTTAGGTATAAGACTACGACATTTCCATGGTAATAAGGTGATCATATCTTGATCCACACTCGACGAACTAAAGCTTGCTTCAGATAGAATTGGAACAAAAACAATTGCCTGTATTTCAGTTATTTATTATTGAATTCAAGATCTTTTTTTATACAAATGTAGCGTTTTCTTCATATTTTTAAGAAAAAATACGGATACAATTATTCGTCACGGTTTCGAAGGAATTCTCGAATTTTTCCTGTAACACGGCTCATTAGGCGGCGCACACCTTCTTCGTCCATCGTTTTAGCTATCTTATTCCACCAGGGCTTCATCTGATTGATGTCTTTGACAATCTTTCCCTTTGCCGTGAGTCTCCTCTTCATGATTGCCCAGTATTTCTCAATTGGGTGGAACTGGGGGCAGTTGGGTGGGTTAAGGTTTTTCGGAACAACTTGGACCCCTTTCTCTGCATACCATTCTTGAACGACTTTGCTGTAATGACAGCTTGCCAAATCTAGCCAAAACTTTACGGGATGGTCGTGGGATCGAACGAACGGCAAAATTCGTTTTTTGAGACACTCTTTTTGGTGTAGTTCCGACGTCATTGTCTTATTTGTAACGAAAACTTTCGTTTTTCTTGGCACAGCTGCAAATGCCCTGCCAAATCATGAATTTTCGTGCAAATTTGTCGGCAAAAACAAATTTAAATTTGGCTGGAACATCCCCCCGAGCCGTTGCCAAGTAAAATTTTTGACCTGGGATTTGCCCGAAGTCAGCCTTGACATAGGTTTCATCGTCCATCAGAAGACACCCGTCGAACTTGGTCAGCACCTGGTCGTATAGCTTCCGAGCACGGATTTTGGCCACACTATTCTGTTTTATGGTCCGATTTGGCTGTTTGCTAGCTCGATACGACTTGATTCCTTCCCGGAGTCGAGTTCTCCTCACGGTACTATGGGCAGCACCGAATTTTCTGGCCAAATCACGGTCCGACAGATTGGGATTCCTCTTAATCGTCTTCAAAATCTTACCACTCCGACGATTGGCTTGAGGCTTCAACGTTTCCTTATACCGTTTGATAACGCGCCATACGGTATTTCTGGGCAATTTCAGCTGTTTAGCTAGCCTAGATGCAGACCACAATGGATTTTCCAAATAACTGTGCACAATTTTTTCCCTTCTTTCGGCTTCCATGTTGATTGTTTACAAAGTACAGTCGATTTGCGGAATGTCAAAAATACATACGTGAAGCTGACAAAATTCCCGACACGTGGGCGCCAAGAACTTCCAAATTCGTCCACCAGGAGCGCCACAATATGAGCAAAAGTTTGTTCCAATTCTAAATTAGCAAGCCTTACTCATCGAAAGATATAAATTCACCAATAAGGAGCTTGAAGTAGTTTCCAACTATAGGAATAAGCAGGTCAATAAGTCCTCGAAGTGAAACATCCGAAAGCCCAATAACATTTGAAATGTTAGCCACGATCTCCCTAAAATTAATCTTACCTCGCTCGGACGGGATATTTTAAGAATTGCGAGAAGACATAGTGTTTGGGTTTGGCAACCTATTACGGGTTACGGCGGGATGGTATAACTACAGAACGGAACGGATGCATCAGCTATTATTATTACCGTTTTATTCGATTTTTTAAGTTGACCCCCGTTACCTCCAATGTTTGCGAGCTTTTTAGAGTAGGTTTTATTTGTTTCCGGCGCACACCCGGGGATCTACTGGTCTTCCTTTTACCGGGCCCAAGTAGCACACTACGGTCATAGTTAGTTGTCGTTACTTGATTATGAATAGCAACAAGTGTGCTACTAGGGGGGGGTGTACCTACGGACCTTCACTCTCATCGGCTACGTTAGAGTCCAGTTTATCGGAATACAAAATCACAAAAGGATATTAATTTTAAGCGGCTGATACCGACGATGCAGACGCTCCATTTTGCGGCTTTAACATTTCTGCATACGTCTGCTTGGAGCGTTCTTGTATGGAACGTTTCACGTTACCAGTGCACTTCTTGAACACGGGGCGGTTTTGCAAATCGTGGAGGGGCCCTTTGCCACAGTAAGCACACTTTGTTGCTTCCTGTTGGCAAGCACCGACTAAATGCCTTAAGCCGCATTTGACCCAACTGTTTGCACTTGGTACAATTAAATACCCTCGGTACAAAAAGGCGCACTGAAAAAACAACATTATCTAGTTCAAAATTTTTTGGGAGATTTGATCCGGGGAAGCGAGTTTGATGGTGAATACATTTTTCTTCCATCTACCATTGGTGCTGTATGCAATTCAATGGTAGACGAAGCAGAATTCGGAAGTCGCCCCATACCTCCCATAACGCCATCTAACGCCAGGTTCGCTGCAGAAACCCCACCATCTATCTCCACATATCGGGAAGGGATGTAGATGTAGTACTCGGCATTGTAACCTACGTCGTTAGCAATTTCATTTGCAATTTTATACGTAGGCGCAGTAACACGCAGTTCGTTTCGGTTATCTGATGAAATTCGGTCCCCGGATAACGAGGCGTCAAGTTTCTTTTAATGCCCAAAAAGTCTAGGGCTTTCACTTTCTGCTGAAAGTAGACAACCCAAGGAGAGAGAGAAGACGGCTTGAAACCGCGCGCCCTAATAACATCTTCGGGAGGCAACTACTGAACAATAATAAACTACATTCTTCTAGGTTGGCTCATAAGGAGTTCAATTTATCTAAAGCAACAATACAATATGCAAGTAATTGAATGATTTATACTTGTAAACAGCTTTAAAACCTCGATAAAATCGAAATGTTACTGAGGTTTGTTAGGAAAGCGTCGTTAGCCAGTTACTCACAAATGGGTTGATCAGCCATCCAACAACATAATCGAGTCCAGGAAGCTTTCCCTTTCGCAATGATGTCATTCGCTTGTTTTTGCGATGATCGAGCTCACCACGCCTTGCTCGCAAATCCTGTTTAGCGCTATTCTATAATTATTTCGAAAAGACTTTCAAGAGTATGATTCTGATAAAAAATCTTTCAATCGATCTGAATCGTAAGCCATCAATAATTCGTCATCCGAGAGCATTTCATAAATGATTTATGTAACTCAAATTGATTGCTTGACGCAACATTTCGGTTCTAACGGTGCGGAAACTCGACCAAAAGAGCAACGATGTAGTTGTTGGTGGGCAGTTTTTATTTTTTACTTTCAATTTAAACCACAATGGCTTGACGGCTGGTTGCGGTGTTCTATTACTATTTCTACCGGTTGTTGCTGCCACCAGACCTTGGTCGATGGAAGTGAGCAGGTGAACGATTTTTCACCAGTTTTTTTTTCACCACACTCTGGTCCGTAGGCGAACCGTAGCCAGTTTCCACCGCCGTCAAGCCAATCATTATCGCACAGTGGAATTCCTTCACAGATACCTATCGTTTTCACGCTCTCTATAATTTAGTCATTTATAAATGTTGCAAAGCACTAAATTTGCATCATACACACCGTTCCGTAAATGGTTGGATGAAATGTCGCAACGGTACGTCGCAAAATGCTATTCGAATTCCCCTAATTACACGTTCCGATACAATCAATCAATTAATCTTCAGACTTAGATCGGTTTGCCCTAGGGAAGCCAAGATACAGCGGCAACTTATCAAATGATTAATTAACTCGCGAGTAAGCTTATACACGAGCTTTTCCCACGTTGTCGTCGGCGTCATCGTCGTCTTGAAAGCGCGAATCCTTACGAGACTACAGCATCCCATGGTACGGAATCAAGTGGCGCAGATCAACAACATGTAACGTCGCGCATCCGTCGACGAAATTCCCATAAATTATGAAAGAACACCACAACGACACCAGCCGAATCGAACAAGAAGCATGAATGGATGACAGTAGTCGCTAATTAACTTACGACGAGCAACAAGCACTCGTGAGCGCGCATGCGCGCAGACGCAGGTTAATTAATAGTGGTTAAGTGTTAAACAATCATTAATTAGACTCGGGACGAAAAAAAACGTTGTCACGCCCAACGTGGGGCTCGAACCCACGACCCTGAGATTAAGAGTCTCATGCTCTACCGACTGAGCTAGCCGGGCTTGTGGAAAGTAATCGCAATTCGCACATCAGCGAGGGAGGAGCCGATCGAACAAATTGGATCGGTATGATAAGTATGCAAGAATTTGCTGATCGTTCGATCGACACAACCAACCTTTTTAAGAATTTTAATTAATGCGGCCGATATCTTCGATCAACTAGACAGGTAAAGTAAGCGCCCATTAGCAGCTATTACGGCTGAAGGTCAACTAGGGACGGTATTAAGCTGTGTGGGTATAGTGAAATCGTATCGATTTCGACTTATGCAGAATTGCTAGATTTTTGCTAGATGAATGGAATTGAATACCTTTCCTTTGCATTGTACGAAGGTTCAGTGACTTTTGCTCGTCACAAACTCAGTTTCGACCTTGACTATAATCTCTCTATCGGGCTTAAAACTGAGTGATACGGTGATTTAACGAACCTTTATCTCAAAGTCTCGATTTTCAGCATTCACCTTGACCGATCAACCATAACCCTATCCACGGATGAGTTACCACCATTCAACAGTTGTGACCCACTCACATTCTACCAATTGATCCTAGGTATCGATGATGATGACCGGACCTTCAACGTTAGCGAACTTCTGCTTTCTGCATGCAGCATCTTCCACCGCTGCTGTGGACTATTTTCACGCATGATCGGATCTTTGGTGGAAATATTTGTTTGACCGCACCACAAATCGCCTAAAGTGTGTCATAAATCTCGCGTAATTACAACAGAGATCGGGCTGCAGTTGGCGGATCGTGTGCTGCACCTTCTTCTAAAGGAGACTTGGTTAATGACCGCATCTAATCTGTCTTCACTGCTTTATGGGTGCTGATTAGTGTTTATGTGAATTTGATAGCCCGAGCGCGGCGCAAATTTGCACATGCTGGCAACAATTAGTGGTATCGTAGATTTAACAACACTTAGTAAATATTCGAATTGTTCGCGAATTTACTCACATCAGACAAAGCACATTGAAGGATAACGATATTCCTTCCATCACCGATGTCGACGTGATTTCCGATGAAGGTTTTCAACAGCCAATCCATTACTTTCGACGCCAAAAAAAAATTATGCCTCGCAGCGATCGGCGATGAAAATCTCCGTAAAATAAACGCCGGTTTTTATTTTAACAATGTTGTGCCGTCAATAATTGCAATCGAGATGACATTTGCCAGGCGAACGTTTACGAAATTGTGTCCGACTTAAACTTTACATTGCCACTGTGGCGCACACTTGCGCTGAATTGCCCCCAGATGGGAAGCAATATTAAAACGATTATATAATACCAACATATTCGAACCAGCAGTAGTGGTACCTCCGAAAATTGCAAAGGCAAACGGTGGTGCCATCATCGCCATGCCAAAGGCATAAATTATTTTCTGATTTTTTTTTTTTATTTGCTTCAACCTGATCACTGCAGCTGGAGAAACGCATCAGCCTTCAAGATAATCATGTAATTTGGTTTAAAGAAGAGCGGATTAAATGAGGTAAAAAATACACTTTTCAGTTTCACCGACTCGACTCTTCTACATATAACTATTATATTTGATTTGATAAGTGATGACATATCGATTTTCGAAACAATTTTTACGCGATCTTTGTTTTT